>PVJO010020693.1:0-31480 GCA_004026905.1 Hystrix cristata
GCTTGCAAGGCAAGCACTTTAACTGCTGAGCTAAATCCCCAGCCTCTGCTTCTGGATTTTAAACGTATAAAACAGATGCTCAAATTACTAATTACTCAAGTAAAAACACCAAGATCAAATTTCATGGAGATACTATGAAGATAAAAAAAAAAAAAGATAGTAAGAAGCAGAATAACATCCCCCCCTAAAAAAAAGGAATAACATCCCTGCAGATAGTAAAGCACAAAAGGAACAAATGGTGTCCAGAGACTCAGGGCTTCCAAAACCCTCAGCCTCCCATGCTTAAAAATAAGGGGGCTGGGGATTTAGCCCAGTGGTTAGAGTGCTCGCCTAGCAAGCTCAAGGGCCTGAGTTTGAGCCCCAGCGCCAAAAAAAAAAAAGAAAAAAAAATGAGCCAAACAACAAAGAATAACCAAAAATATGAGAAAGTGTCTAACATAATAAAGCTGAAAGCAAACAGGCAGAGGGAATACAAATCACCCGGGAAGAAACAGAGTATGAAACCAGGTGTGGTGGTACACACCTGTAATCCCACCACTCAGAAGACTGAGACAGGAGGATCGCCATAAAAAAAGAAAAACCATAATAAATGAACAATTAAGCCACTAAATAGAGAAAAGGCATTTGATAAAATTCACCTCTCCATAAATTAGGAATGGAGTTACTGTTTTGTGGAGGCAAATGACTGTTATTTCTAGCTACTCAGGAGGCTGAGGCAGGAGGATCCCAAGTTCAAGCCCAGCTCAAGCAACTTGGCAAGACCTTGCCTCTAAATTTAAAAAAATTATTCTTTTGCTTCGCATAAAACGTTTGAGATTTGCCATGCAAGTACCTCAGTCATTAAGCACTTTAAAAGGGGGGAGGTTTCCTACTAGCAGACAGGGGGGGTTTCTTTCTACCACAGACAATCAGATGCTACACAATCAGAAAACAAACCAGACTTTTTCCCATGATGCCTGACTAGAACCTGGGGCCTTCACATTGAGCTACATCCCCAGCCCTTTTTATGACTGATTTATTTACTTACTGTGGTATTGGGGATTGAACCCAGAGATGTTCTACCACTGAGCTATGTCCATAGTTTTTTGTTTTTTTAAATTTTGAGAGTCTCTCTAAATTGCCCAGGCTAGCAATTACTTTGGATCTTCCTGCTTCAGCCTCCTGAGTAGTTGGGATTACAGGTATATGTCACCACACTCAGCTAACAGACCTGTTTTGTCTCTGCAATGCAAATAAGTGGTGGTGATGAAGGATTTAAGACTGAACAGTCACAGGGGGCAACCAGGACAACCAAGCAGGTCAGAAGGCACAAACAGACTTCCAGAAGGTGAAAATCTAGTGAATCTAAATATTTTGCGAGATGATTTAAACAATTCTGAAAGAGCAAATTAGTAGTAAGAACACAGGGAGTGTAGGGAGGGGAGGAGAATGGGAAAAACAAAAAGCAACAAGATATATCGCGTACAGGTTCAAATTCCCTTTGATGAATGTTATCACTATGTACATCTAAAGTGTACCATTAAATTAAAAAAAGAAAAAAGAACATTAATAGCTAAACAATTTTAAAAGGGGGGAAGGGCTGGGGATTTAGCTCAGCGGTTAGAGTGCTTGCCTTGCAGCACAAGGCCCTGAGTTCGATTCCCAGCACCAAAAAAAAAAGGGGGGGGGAGTTAGGGGGTGCACACCTGTAATTCCTCAGAAGGCTGAGGTGGAAGGATCACCGCAGGCTCAAGGACAGCCTGGACCAGGCGTGGTGGAGCACGCCTGTAATCTCAGCACTTGGGAGGCAGAGGCAGCAGGATTGCTGCAAATTCGAGGCCAGCCTGGGCAACATAGTGAGCTCAAGGCCAGCCCGAACTGAACTACACAGTGAGACCCTGTCTCAAGAAGCCCCCTCCCAAAGAAAGGGACAGCCTGGGTTACATAGGAAAACCCTGTCTTTAAAAAAAAAAAAAAAAAAAAAAAGAAGGGCTTGAGGATTCAGCCCAGTGGTTAGAGTGCTTGCCTAGCAAGCACAAGGCCCTGAGTTCGATCCCCAATACCTCCCCTCAAAAAAGAAAAGAAAGCAAAACAGAAAGACAACAAAAATAGCCAAGTGGAAAGCACTTTCCTTTGGGGAGACTAATTAGGGACGGGGGGGGGGACTAGGAACTGCTAATTTTCAAAACAATCCTTTTAGAAATCCTTGACTATATTTAAGTAGATGCATGCATACCTTTCATTAAAATAAAAACCAGTTTTCAAATAATCCTCTGGCTGTCAGCCTAAGACCAAGGTTGGAATATGAGACTATAATCAGGGAAACCAAATGGAAGCTATGGAGAATCCTAGCGAAGGGTAATGATAGCAAGGAGACTGGTGAGCAAATGGTCAGAAAGTAATTTTCAAAGAAGACACAAGCGAACTTAATGACAGGATGAACAGAGTAAAGACGACTGCGAGACGTGCTTTTCGCCCGAGCCTGAGTACAGGTGCCTTAAATGAGATGGATGAGTCTGGGAAAGGAGCCGAATTCATACGGAGTAGGTTTGGGTAACAAAATTTATCGTGGCCGCATTTGGCTTGAGATGCCTATCCAAAAAAACAAAGTTCTGGGGCGCGCACCGGTATCTAATTAACAAGACCCCTCGTGAGGGCAGAAGGGGATGCATCCGTCTTGGACGTGACGGTGGTCTGGAGGTCCAAAAACCACTTCCAAAATCCGAGTGGATCCAGAAGGGCGGACGGCGTCCCGGGACGGAGCCGACCCGCCGAGCCCTCGGCCCGTGCCGGGTAGCCGGGCTCGAGGGTCCGAGGGCGGGGACGCTGGACACCGCAAGCCAACCCGGCCACCGCGGCCACGGGCCCATACGCGCGGGGGCAGGGCGCGCCTCACGTGAGGCGCGGGGCGGGGCAAATACACCTCTCGCCTCGCAGACTCGCTCACCCGACGGCACGTAGTCTTCGTCCTCCTCTGAGCTGGAGAAGTCTTCCGAATCGAATTCTTCCATGTCGCTGCCGCTCCGAGCCGGGGAACCCACAGCACCACAGCCGATGCCCTAAACAGCCAAGCTCTAGGGAGAGACCATAGAGCCTCGGCGACAGCTAGGGTGACCCTAGCAGCGTTTGAGCATGCGCAGCGAGTGTCACATTGTCGGCAACGACACTTCCGGGAGCTGCTCCTGGACTCACAGACCTTCATCGCTGGCAGGAGAGCCAACTGGCCGGGGAGCGGTGCATGCTGGGACTTGTAGTCTTTTTCTCTACCGGCTGCCTAGATTGAGTATTCTTAAATAAAATCTATGGAAATCCAGTTGATTCGCATTGTTTGTGCCTTTATATTTTCGAATTTATTTAATCACTAAGTTTTATTTCGTAACCCCGAAAGCAATAATCAGAGTACTTGCAGGCGTTATTCCTAGGCATGCGCAGAGGGCGAAGATTCGAAGTCTTTGGAGGGGTAAATTCCAAGCTGCAGTTGAACCAGTTTGTGGATTCAACTATCTGCTGTAAACGAGATCTTTCGGCGGACTATTCAGTGCCACTTTTTTCTGCGTCGTTGTGCTTTTTGTTGTTGATTTTGCTGTTTAAAATGGCCCCCAACCGTACTGCTGAAGTTCTGTCTGACGTTCCTAAGCGCAAGAAGGCCGTGATGCGCCTTTGGGAGAAAATACCTGTGTTAGATAAGCTCCGTTCAGGCAAGAGTTACAGGGCTGTTGGCCGCGAGTTCAATGTTAATGAATCAACAATCCGGTACATCAAGAAAAAGGAGAAGGAAATTCGCCCATCTGTACGTTAGGCTGCTCCGCAAAGTGCGAAGTTGACGTCTATAGTGCGTGACGAAGGTACGGAAAAGATGGAAAGGCGGCTAAATTTGTGGATTCATGAGATGACGACAGATAAAAAGAGCATCATGGACAGCACTGTTGTGAGACTGAAAGCCAGAGATTTACGGTCACGTGACCCAGGGTCAGCGAACTGTTAAGCCCTTCCCTGCGAGTGCTGGCTGCTCGCAGGATTCAGAAGATGCTAAAGTGTGAACAGCGTCAGACTTGCAGGAGAGGCAACTTCTGCAGATTCGGAGGGTGCGGAAGAATTTTAAAAATACTTGCTTAGTATTATACAATACATCCGGAGGTGCACTGTGAGCTGCTGCCTGGCTAGAAAATGTAATTCCCGGCGATCGTAAACCCAGCTACAGTAAAGAATTAAAGAAACGGAGTTTAAATTAAGAGAAGACAATTTATTTAGGAGACAATTTATTTAAAAGTGGTGAAAAAGGGGGAAAAGGAGATGATAGATAGCTAATCCGCAAGTAGGGAGCATTGGAAAGCGAAATACTCGTAGGTCCTTCCTTCCTTATAGCCCCTTTTTATTGAGGTTCTTTCCTTGGGTTGGCCCTTGAAATCTGATTTGCTCTTGGGCTTGTCTGTCACCTCCGCCTCAGTTTCCCTCAGCCCTGTGACCTTTGTGTTTTGGCAAAGGGCAAGATTATGGGTGAGTGGCTTATGTAGATGTAAGAATCAGAAGTGAGAGTTCGTTTTCTTTATGTTAATCAGATTACTTGGGGCCTTCCAGGAACTAGTCTCTTTGCCTTTGCCTCCTTAACTGTGGGAATGTAGCTGCCTTTATGTTTCTATTTGATTTTAGCAGTCTGGCTTTTAGAGTCTAGCTAGAGGTGGAAATTGTCTGTTAATTTTTAATAACGTATCTTTTCCCTACCTATGAGGACCCCTGTCCATACGACAGGAAAAGGGCTATGTGGAACAGCAGGTTTTCAATGCTGGTGAGACTGGCTTATTTTACAGGGATTTTGGCAGACGAACCTATATAATGCAAATGGCCTCTAGAGACCTTGGCTTTAAATCATTCCAAGACTGCACAGCCTTGCTGTTGTGCACCAATGCCAAGGGCAACTTTAAGTGCAAATCCCTAATGAGCCACAGAGCCCCTAATCCACAAGCACTGAAAGGGAAGAACATGAACCACATGCCAGTCCATTGGAGATGGAATAAAAAAAGCATGGATGGTGTCGGATTGGTTCCACAGCTGCTTCATCCCAGAAGCTGAGCACTATCTCCAGGGCAGAAACCTTGCCTTCAAGGTTTTATTAATTTTAGGTAGTGTCCCAGTCCAATGTCATGAGAACTTGAAAACGCACACCCCAATGTAGAAATCCTTTTTATGCCCCCAAACACTACATCTCTCATCCAGCCCCTCAATCGGGGCATCATAAAAACTTTCAAGGCACCCTGTGCAAGACAGCTTTACACCGAGGCTTGGGAGACTCTCAAGGCTGACATAGAATCCACCATGATGGACTACTGGAAGTCAGTCACTGTCTGCAATGTTATTGATTATGTTGGCACAGCCTGGGATGGCATTGAGCTAGCTATTATCAATAAGTGTTGGAAAAATACTTGGCCAGACTGTGTGGAAAGTTTTGAAGGCTTTGAAGGTATAACAGAAAATATAAAGAACAGTACCAAGAACATAATGTATCTCAAATGGCAAATAGGTGGAGAAGGCTTTGATGACATGACAATGTGGAGGAAATCTTGGCAGAGAAGGCAATAGAACCCACCAATGAAGACCTGGATGAATTGGCAAAAGAAGGCCCGGGAACTGGAGATGACCAGGATGGCGATGGAAGTCGGTCCAAGACTGCAAGAGCAGTCAGTTGCTCTATCAGAATGGAATTCTGCCTTGGAGAAAAATTTTAAGGACATGGAGGAGTATGACCCAATGCTTAATCGCAGCCTCAAATTTAAGTGCCTCATCTCCATGGCCTTTGCCCCTTATAGTGAGATGTTTAAAGAAATGAGGCGGAAAGCCAAGCAGCCGAAGCTGACGCCATTTTCCACCAGATTGTTCCCAATCAACAAGTGGTAGCAGCCAAACTCTTAAGGTACCACCCTCTTCCTCATCTGCATAATAGTCCACCAACCTCGCCCTTGGATTTCACGGGACAGATGTTGAGAAGTGGTTTGATCACACTGTGCTTGGCTGCATCACGTCCTGCAGCACCATCAACAGTAAGCTTTTGATGTTTCTCTGAAACTTTAAATGCTTAATCTTGTAGTTTTTTTTCAGGACTTGATTTTTATTGCTGCACTGTACAATACGTGTTCGCAGTACTGTATATACTTATGCTGAGAACTGTACAGTGTGTCAGACTCCACTGACTGTACTATGTACCTGGACAGCATGTGTATGACTATGACCATAAGAGAAAGTGATACAATTTCAGTACAGAAAAGTGTATCATACCAGAATGCTGTAATTGAATTTTTGTTTCATTATAAATACTACATGTGATCGTGTAATTATTTGTAAGAAATATATATTAAATAAGGTGTTTCATTTTTATTTTTATTTATTTATTTATTTTGGTTTTTTGAGACAGGGTCTCACTATATAGCCCAGGCAGTCCTTGAAGTCACCGTGATCCTCCTGTCTCAGCTTCCCATGTGTTGGGACTACAGGCATGTGCCATCACCACCGGCTGCAATAGGGTGTCTGAACAGAAACATAAAACAAGTTCATAGACTGATCAGCTGGCAAAAGTGGTGTGACCAGAGGCTCACAGGAACCTCACCCAGAAGCAGTGGTTCAGTATTTGCTAATTTAGTGGAAGAGACACTTTATAATGATGACTGCTGTGAATAACTAGAATCATTTATATTCTGGAAAGCAGATATCTCTGTGAATCTTTCCTCGCGTTAATGCATATGGTAGTACAAGAATATATAATCTTTACCATTTTTTCAGACTAAAGCATTTAATTATAATCCACTATGAGAAACAATAATCAGAAGCAAGTGCAAATGAAACATTGATGACTACCATGTTATTTGTTAATGTTATCTGAGATGTGAGGGTTATTTTTGCTGAAAGTTGCTCCTCACCAATACTCTGGACTAGACTGGATCTGTGTCACCCAGTCCTAGAGTTATCTAAATCAGGAATAGAGGAGTCATATCTGTAATTGGGACATTATGGTGGCAGTCTATGCCTTGACACGCATGGCCAAGCTGAACAGGACAGAGGAGCAATGGGAGATGAAAGAAGAGATTCACACAGGACAGCTGGGAGCGGGTGGAGCCATCACCCTGATGAGCAGAATGGCCGCCCCTGCAAAGCTCAATCTTTATTTATAGGCCTCAGCACAATCTTCACTTAAAAGCTTCAGCAGGGCACAATATAAAAGGAACGTACTGAGTCATTTGAAACAAAGGTAAACAACTTGCAAAATATAATCAGAACGCCACGTCAGCTTGTGGTGTTATCAAGAACTAGCAGTACAGGGAGATGGGTACAAGGAAATGGCTACAGAATAAATTTTTGACCTGGGGCCCTGCCAGCCAGGCCTGTTATTCTGCAAACCCAGTACAAACAAGCTTTCTTGCGTTAGGAGCTTGTCAACTAAGCCTACAGACAAGGAGCCAAGGATCGTGTCTTTGAAATGCTCCCTATCTAGCAGGTGAAGGTGATCTGGGGAAATGGGGGTACCCGTGGTATAACGCTGAAGTCTTTCTATGATGGCCCGCCAATGGGAGCAGAGTCGTTGGCTCTGACAGCTCTACACCAGCAAAACTTTTAATCACCCCAAACTTTTAAGAAAGTTTTCATCACCCCCAAAATAAACTCCTTTCCCATTAATAGTCATTCACTATTCAGCCTGGTCACCAGCATCTATAAATTGTCCTATTCTGGATATTCCATGTAAATGGAATCATACAATGTGAATAGATGGTCTTTTGTGACTTTGGTCTTTTCTTTCACTTAGCATGGGATTTTCAAAGTTCCATTTGAAACACCATTTCCCTTAGAGATGGAGCATCCTAGAAGTGGAATTGCTCAATCATATAGTGTATTTTACCTTTTGAGGAACTGCCCGAAAACTGTTTTCCCAAATGGTTTCACTATTTTATGATCTCACCAGCAGTTTATAAATTTGTGAGGGTTCCAGGTTTTCTACACTCTTGCCAGACCTATTTTGTTTGTTTGTTTTGTTTTGTTGTTTTTTTGAGACAGGGTCTCCCCATGTAGTTCAGGCTGGCCTTGAACTCACTATATAGCCCAGGCTGGACTCAAATTTGCAGCCACCCTCCTGCCTCTGCCTCCCAAGTGCTGGGATTACAGGCGTGTGCCACCACGCCTGGGCCTGCCTGACCTTTTTGATTATAGGGTATGAAGGGGCATCTCATTGTAGATTTGTTTTTATGAGATGGGGTCTCAATAGTCTCAGACTCATGATCCTCCTGTCTCAGCCTATCAAGTAGCTGGAATTACAGACATACAGTACCACATCTGGCTTTTCACTGTAGTTTTGTTTTTTTACTGGGGATTGAACCCAGAGCCTTTGCGCTGAGCTACATTGCCAAGCTTTTTTTTTTTTTTTTTTAAATTTCTGAGACAGGGTTTTGCTAAATTACTAAACTGCTCAGGCTGGGCTTGAATTTGTCATCCTCCTGCTTCAGCTTCCCAGAGTGTTGGGATCACAAGCATGCACCACCACGCCCAGCTGCTTGTGGTTTTGATTTCTTTGATGGCTAAAGATATTAAGTATCTATGTCCTTATTAAGCATTGTATGTTCTTTATATTGGGCTTTTTATTGATTTAAAAGTACATTTTATATTCCATACAGCAGTCCCTTATAATATCTATGACTTGAAAATACTTCATCTTATTTTGTGAGTGTATTAGTATTCTCTAGAGAAACAGATACAATGGTAGAGATATGAATATGTGAGAGCTTACGAATTGGCTTCCTTGAGCTTCTTATAAATCAGGCGTGGAAGCGTGCAGAGGGTCTGTCTGTGCACTGGAGATCCGGAGGGCCCAGCCGAAGGTCTGGAGGTCTGACAGATCCAGGCGAAGGTCTGGAGGTCCAGAGTATCCAGGCAAAGGTCTGGAGTTCCAAGGGTCCAAGTGAAAGTCTGGGGCTCCTCCAAAGGAACCGAACCCAATCCAAAGAAACCCGGCGGGATATATCCCTCTTCATTTCCCCTTTATACCATTTTAATGGGCCACCCTAGGGTGGATCTTCCACACCCAAGGGTGTAGAATTGCTAAACCAATTTAAACTTCTCTTACAAATTCACAGAATCAATCAACCATCAAAGTGAGGTATGAGGATGCACCTCTCTAATGGCATCCTTTGAAGCACACATTTTAATTCGAAGTCTAATTTTCCTATTTTTTATGTCTTATGCCCTTTTTTTGTGTGCTGGGGATCCAACTCAGGGCCTTGTGCTTTATCTCTTGTGCTTTTGAGGGTTGTACTTCAGAATACTTTGCCTAAGCCAAAATTATGAAACTTACTTGTTTTCTTCTAAGAGTTTTTTATAGTTTTAGTTCTTACATTTTGGCCTATGATTCATTTAAGCAGACTTTCCTTACGGAAGAGTGAATAGAAAAACAGATACATAATCTGGCCCTGGTATTTGGTAGTTTACTGTTCTTAGCCCCATTTTCCTTGGGCAGCATGAAGAGACCCACTGGTTACAAACTGGGACACAGCCCACCTAGCCCCGTCACTGGGGGCATCTAGGATAAGGGCGAGTTGGCCCTCTTCCCCTGGCACTCTGTAGCTCTTCAGGTTCACAAGCACAAGCTCTGACCACTTTGCTGGTCACCAGGATAGAACTATTTTGTATTGTGTCAGATAGGAGATTAAAAAAAAAAATCAGCAGGCCAAAACCAATTTTAAAAAATGTACTGTTTGCCATAAAGGTATTTACATGAATGTAAACTACTTACAGGCTGGGGGTGTAGCTCAGTGGTAGAGTGTGTGCTTAGCATTTGAGAGGCCCTGTGGTGAATCCCAAGCACAGGCATGAACCCTGCCAACAACTAGCCCCTTTAGTCAAGGCTACCCTGGCAGACCAAGTCCTAACCTCCTCTCTGTAAGATTCTTGATTTGCTATTACTTTGTTTTTTGGTGCTGGGGATCGAACTCAGGGCCTTTCACTTTCTAGGCAAGCACTCTACCACTTGAGCTAAGTCCCCAACCCCTTGCTATTAGTTTTGTCTTGGCCATTATTTAGGGGGTCTTACTGCCCCTCATCTTTCCATTTCTGATCTTGGGTTTTCACCTTTCTTGAAAGTTTCTGCCACGTTGTGTCCTGGGTACACACTCTCAGGGGCTTCTGGCTGAACTGTGTACCCTGCTCTGTCCTTCTAGGGGTGCTAGAAACCTCGTGATGTGAGTGGTAGCGTCTACCTAAGTGTATACATGTGTAAAATTATGAAGCCGTGTGTAAGATTTGTGTGCTTCACTGTATGTTAAACCTCAATTAAAAAAAGAATCACTGGGTAGTTGTACCCTGCCAAACACTGTCTATGTCTATGTGTGCAGTGCCAGGAACCGTGGCAGCCATTTTATGATCATGAGGTAAACTACCCAAATGAAACAATCCAATTTTCTGAAAATGGCAGAACAGAAAGAGATTATATGTCATTGAGGGCATTTGATTAGCTAAACTTGGAGCTTCTCATCTGAGGGACTTAGTACTGAAATAACAAGTTTTTTACACACTATTATCAGTATTCAGCTATCCTAGTATAGAATCATAGAAATGCCTCTTGGGAAGCTGGGCATGATGGCACAAGCCTGTAATCTCAGTACTAAGAGACAAGAGGATTGCTGCAAGTTCAAGGCCAGCCTAGGCTACAGAGTTGAGTTCAAGGCCAGTCTGGACTACATAGCAAGAGCCTGTTTCAAAAAATAAAAATAAACAAAAGTGCAATTTACAGCTTTGAACAAGAATTTTCCTATAAATTAGTAAAAAGTCAAACATTAAAGAAATACAGCTAAACATACTATATATATATTTTTTTTTTGGTGCTGGAGACTGAACTCAGGGCCTTGTGCTTGCAAGGCAAGCACTCTAACCACTGTGCTAAATTCCCAGCCCCTACATATATGTTAAATAATCACTTAAACTTTATTACAAAAGATTAAATCTTATTGACCATTGAAAAAGAAAATACAATTCCAACTCACACAGTTTAAAGTAATTCTTTATTGTTAAACATTTACACTAGAATTAGAAATGTCAGTAGAAAAATAAAATTTAAATACTTCTCTATTGTACAAAGATTTGATCATTTTGACTGTAGCAGTTAGTGAAATAACCTAATACAAAAAAGCTGATTTTGGTCACAACCAGCCTTACAGGGTACACGAGAAAGAAATGCAAGTTCACAGCAAGACTTTCTGATGTGGATGGCTGACGACACCAGGGCCTCACGCTGTGGGACGTGGCACCCAGGGAGGGTGGCAGGGCTGCGGGGGACAGAGAACCTAACACGAAGCAGAGCCATCAGGACAGCCACGGAGGAAAGGTCAACATAAAGCTTAAAAACTTAACAGAAGGAAGGATTTAAAGTTAATTACTTGCATGAAGTGTCTCTCACTGGTTTAAACATTTCATACATTTCTTGCTCAAAAAAAAAAATAGCACAGAGAGGCATCTTTCTTGTGTACTATTCATTATGCTTTTATATCTGAAATTAAGTTTTCACAAAATGCTTTTACCCCAAAATCCTATGTGAGAATCAAGAAATTCGCTTTTATTGTTGGAGGCTGCCTCCCTCCCCTGCATGAAGGAAGGAAGGGAGGGAGGGGAAGGGAAGAAAAGGAAGGAAGGGGAAAAAGTAAAACAGAAAGGGAAAGTAGAAGCATAGGCAGGAGAGTGGTAGTTGTATATGTCTCTAAGACAGTGGTTGGCAAAAATCTCAAAAAAACTATATAAGGTAAAATGTTCAACACAAATGCCATTATTCTCCCACCTACACATAAATCAGTATTTGAGACAAGAAACAGAACAAGCAAGCATAAGAGAGAGGGGGGACAGGGTGAGGGACAGAAGAGACAGAAAACCAAATCGGAATACATTCTCTGTTTATCATTCCAAGTTTCTCCCTGAAAACATTTCAAGCTACACAGCTCAATCCATAGTCTATACACATTAATTCACAAGAGAATGCTTCACAGACTGGGATGGACAAAACATTCAGTAACTTGAAGATACACTTTATATTTGAAGTTTTAAAAAGTGTAGATAATCAAAACATATCAAACACCAAACAGATGGAAACAAAATGCATACACTTTTTTACTTTTCAAAATTCATAAATTTTTGTCACTTGGCTCTAAATAAAAATAACTTAATATTTTCATCATTGATCAGTGTATTAAAAAAATTAATATTCAGGGGAAGGACCCCACCAACTACTAGCCCCCTGTTTGGCTTGTGAGATTATATCCAAAATAATGTTTAGGCAAGAACTCTAACA
The DNA here is from genome assembly GCA_004026905.1 of Hystrix cristata. Lineage (NCBI taxonomy): Eukaryota > Metazoa > Chordata > Mammalia > Rodentia > Hystricidae > Hystrix > Hystrix cristata. The sequence goes on from PVJO010020693.1 coordinate 12,287, forward strand.
GGAGGCATCCTTCAAGAGAGATAATCAAAATCACTTCCCATGATAAAGGATAGAATACCCCAAATTTCTTAAACTGAAGGGATATACTTTCTAAAATCACAGCTCCTTCAACTGAAGACCGGAATCTTTAATTTTTTTGTTGGAAGAAAAACTTGAGCCTCTGGTTGGGAAATTTGAAAGGATATTCAGCTGCCCTCATAATTTTCTACCTAGTCTGATGTCAGTGTAATTATAAATTGTCTAACTGTCAGAAGGAAATGTCCAGTTAATTTTTTTGATCTCTTTGTAATTTTTCTCTATAATTTTCTTTGTAATTTTCCCTTTCAAATTGTTTCTCCTGGCTACTTTTAATTAGAAGCCAGAGTGCATACTGCTGTAAATAGAATAAATTCATGTACATATGACCTCATGGGTTGTTAACCTTAATCTCATCGTGAACACTCTTCTTTAAAAATATTAATCACCAAAAAAAAAAATTTAATCATCAGGGGGTTGGGGATTTAGCTCAGTGGTAGAGAGCTTGCCTAGCAAGCACAAGGCCCTGAGTTTGATCCCCAGCAGCCACACACAAAAAAATTGCCAGAAGTTAATTACTAAAGTTAATTAACAGAGAGCAACCACATTGATTGTATTCTACATGAAACAGTTTAGGTGGTAAGGATTGGAGTTACTTAATTTTTGTAATCCTTTCCCTTTTGAAGGTCACAGTTTTCAGGCCTTCCAATGAAAAAGAAAGGTAGTAGGATAAAAATTAAAATAGATAAAAACGAAATTTTAAAAAAACACTGATATTTAATTTTCTTTAATGATATAAATTCTCTTGAATAAAAATGTAAAGGGTAGAGTGGGGGCACAAATAAAAATCAAATTTTAGGCACTTTCTGGGAGTTGTTACTCAAATACTGCAAAAGTGGGTTGAAAAGCTACCACTAGATAAATGCACTGAGAAATCAACAACCATTAACTCCAGTTTCAGCTGCACGTCTATTTCTCAAGAGCCATCTAAAAAAACAGTTACTAAGGAAAACCATAACAAATGTTTGAAGTATCTTATTTGTGCTGCATATCCAAAGAGGATCCTAATCAATACAGCTTAAAATTTCCAACTCAAACTACTGAATAGGGCATGTGTGCTTCTAACTAAGCCAAATTAAATAGAATTAAGAGTGACAGTAAAAGGTGGCATGGAAATTCTTTATTTTTGTGGTGCTGGGGATTGAATCTAGGGCCTCATGCATGTCAGGCAAGTGTTCTACCCTGATCTACAGCCCTAACCTTGCACGGAATTTCTTTTAAAAAAATCCAGCTACGCATGATGGTGTGTGTTACTTGGGAGGTTGAGGAAGAAGGATCACTTGAGCCCAAGAGTCGAGGCCAGCATGGCAACATAACAAAACCATATCCCTTAAAAAAAAAAAAAAAAAAAGACTCAGCTAGCTTATTTTGATCAAATGTACAAAACAACAAATTCATGTCTCTTAAAATCTACTGAAAAATCAGAGGTCAAGATAGTTATCCAAAAGATGTCAAGTTCTCAGTAGTTATCTACTTTTACTCTAACAGTGGCCTAAGGCCGCCACTTGAATTATACTTCACTTCTTTCTCCTGCTATATTTCACCAAATTTGTTCTCAAAGCTATACTCGACCAAAACCTACTTGTTTTTCCTACTTGGTTTTACTGTCATGAAAATGTAGCAAAAGAAGAGTTTGCCAAATTTTAATCAAGATTAGATAAACTAAAATTTTAGTACAGTATACTTTGCTAATTTGAAATAAACCAATATTTTCCATAGTTTCTGAAATGTGAGACATTACATTTTCTCACAAAATATGGCGAAATGCAGTGCAGGGGTGCCAGCAGAGGCGTTGGGTTGGCTTGGCTAAAGGTGTGTGTGGAAAACTTCTTAAATGATGAAAGATGTGCAAAAAAGAAAGCCAGAGAAACTTGTTTTGTTTTGGTTGAGAGTGACAGGAGTCGGCAAAGATCTTCAATTACTGGAGCTTCAAACTGAAGAAAGGGCTGAGATGTTCATATTTCTCTTCATCCAAGTAGCTTCCATTTGAAGAACCGACAGAACACTACATTCTGTAATATAGTCGTGTCAAGGGTTCTATAAAACTTAGGTTCTGTATTGCAGCGTAAGAGCGTATGCTATAGAGTCGCTAAAATCCGTAAGAAGGAGACCACCACTACACAGAAAGTCTGTCCCGTGCCCAAGGTGAGGGCTTCGAAGGGTATCATCTGCTTCCCTGCTGCTCGGTAAACACCAGCAATCGCTGCACCTGGTTTGAAATTCGAGCGTATTAAGAAGAAAAAAGTCAGCGTTAACAAAATCGTGAAAATAAAACACTTAAAATTCTACTACGCATAGAATATTCAAGCTTTTTTACATTAAAATTTCAATATTACAGAAATGTTTTGTTCCCCTATTCTTTCTGTGGACTGGTTTCAAAGTTTTCTTTACATAGTCTGCAAATCACTAAAATGTGCTTTTTGATGTGGACTCTCCAAAACTGAGAGTCTCCTAATTTATTGGATAAAATAATCTAGAGGTAATAATAAAGATGACAAAGATAATTCCCACACAACCTGTCCATGAACTCAAAAACATCTCTTTATTCCCATGCCAATTTAGCTCCGTGCCTGGCACTTAAGGAGTGTCGAATACATTCTTGGTCATAAATGACAATCTTTTGTGACTGGGCCAAAAATGTTCCACACCCCAGGGAATTCCTGCTCTGCCTTCTAGTATACTCAGGGTTCCCTTTGAGCAAAGGAAGCAGAGAGTGGGGGGGTGGGCAAGGGAAGAGAGGAGGATGCCAAGTCAGAAAGGTATTAATCTGAAGGACACAGGGCAGTGATACTCAGGGTGCCCTTTCTGTTTTCTATGTCATTAATGATGCTAGTCACTGTAACTTCCTAGAAACTGAGAACACCAAAACACCTGTATCTATCCAAATAGTCATCTGAGTTGCTATATGGAGTCAGCACTGTACCAAGAAGGTTCACATTTCATTAATTTGAAAAAGATTCAGATTTCCAGATGACCCCACCCCACAGTGTTCCAAACAAAATTTTTCTTGGTCGTAGTGCTCATTCATTCAAATATTTATTCAGAGCACTTCTATGTTGTTTAATTTTTTGAGACAAGGTCTTACTATGTACTTCAGATTGACCTGGAACTCCCGAAAACCTTCCTGCCTCAGCCTCCCGAGTGCTAGGATTATAGGCGTGCACCACCATGGCCAGCTCACTTTTATATTTTCTAAAGTATGATCAGTATTCTAAAGGTATTCAGAATCTAGATGGGGACACAAGATAGAGACAGACTTTCAATAATGCAAGGCAATATGCAGTGCCTCAATCAAACCTCTGTGGAGGGGATGTAGCTCAGCAGTAGAGCCATGGATTTGGTTCCCCAAAATCACAGATAACGTCTATACATTTTATAAAGGTGGTATGAAGGTATAGTAACACATTTTAACAATAAGAACAGCTGGGCACAGTGGCACATGTCTGTATTTCCAGCATTCTGGGAGGCTGAGGCAGGAGGACTGCAAGTTTCAACCCAGCTGGGGTAACTTGGGAAGGAAAGGAAAAGGAAAAGGAAGAAGAAGAAAAGAGAAAGGAAAGGGGAAGGGAAGAGGAAAGAGAAGAGGAAAGAAGTGAGAAGGGAAGGGGAATGAAGAAACAATGAAGGCCCAAGGCTGGTTGTCTACTTCCAGCAGCCTTTGATGTTTCTAACATCTGAAAACACATGTTTCATTGGATCTATCTGTAATTTAGCTCCTGTAAAAGCAGGGTTGGGTAGAAAGAAGCTTAAGGAGGGCTGGGGATTTAGCTCAGTGGTTAGAGTGCTTGCCTAGCAAGCACAAGGCCCTGAGTTTGATCCCCAGCACCAAAAAAAAAAACAAAACAACAACAAAAAAAAACAGCTTAGGGGATCTGAACTATGCCCTCGAGTGGGATACAGGTAATGGAGAGAAGAAAGGGAAAAGCCTACCAGAAAATAGCAAAGGCAAGGGAATGAACTCTACCCTAGAGCCTTGAAGCTTGAAATAAACTGATTTATGCACCATTCCCACTGTGGAGGCTAAGACAGGGAGACAGCAAGTTCAAGTTCAATGCCAGACTGAACTACATAGTGAAACCTTATCTCAAAAAAAAGTCCTGTGGTGGTGGGGGTAGCAACTACCTGAACACAAATCAGGTACTTTTCTTTTTTCTAGGAATTGAACCCATGGCCTTATACCTGCTAGACAAGTGTTCTACCAGAGTAGATAAATTCCCCAGCCCTCAAGTCACAGGCTTTTCTAAACAAGTTTTTATTCACCCTACTCCTGTATTTCTAAAATGAGTCCTGAAGTTAAGTGAGAAGTCACATTCAATGTTTTTGACTGGTATTTTAATGTCTAACATACTTGTCAAGATTCCAGCAGTAATTGGTCCCACGATGCCCATCAACAGGATGCTTACAGACATGAACCTACCATATTTGTGATGTCTGAGGGTGAAGAGGGCCAGTAATCCAGCGGGGACGTGAAAGAACAGAGAGGACACGAGTGCCCACAGGAACACACCATACCACATCTCTGCGGGGAAGAGAAGGACAGGCTGCCGTCACTCGCGCTCCCGGTGATCACTGTGAAACAGTCTTCAAGCCGAGTTGGTTCACTTTCAGACTCATTCAGTTACACATGTGTGTTCATCGTCAAATGTGCAAATACTGGCAGCTTTAGAGCAGTCAGCAAACTATGCACAAGCACTGCCTGGTTTTGGGTTTTGTTTTTTTTTTTTTGGTTTTTTGAGGCAGGGTCTCGCTATGTAGTTCAGGCTGGCCTCAAACTTGCAGCAATTCTCCATGCTATCATGCCCAGCTCCACCGCCTGTTTTTGAACCTAAAATGTTTTGGACCTATTTTAAGACCTGTACACATAAAACTTTCTTTTTTTTTTTTTTTGTGGTGCCGGGGATCGAACTCAGGCCCTTCACTGAGCTAAATCCCCAGCCCATAAAACTTTCTTTGAACTCATCCTTGTTTACTGAAGTATGGTCTGACAGCTTTCCAGGTACAGGGGCAGAGCTGGTAACAAGGACAAAGACTACATGGCCAGCAAACCCTAAAATATTGATGCTCTGGCCTGTTTTACAGAAAAAGCTGACTAATCACTGACTAGCTATCTCTACCCTCAAACTGAAAAAAGGTCCACCAAGATCTGTAAAAAGACCCAAACAGCCAGGTACAGTGGTGCACACCTGTAATTCCAGCACTTCAGAGGCAGAGGTGGGAGGATGCTGTGAGTTCAAGGCCAGCCTGGACTGTATGGTGAGATCCTGCCTCAAGGGTGGGGGGGTGCAGCTCAGTGGTAGAGCACAAACTTACCATGTCCAAGGCCCTCATTTCAATCCCCAGCCCTGGGGAAAAAAAGACCTAAATAATTTGCCAATTGATAGGATACTATGCAATTGATGACTATTTTCGTGCCTTTTTGATTATTCAGTCTTCTAAAATGGAAAAGCTGTACAATTCATTCAACAATCATCTTAAAGATAATGTACTAGGGCTAGGGATTTAGCTCAGTGGTTAGAGTGCTTGCCTTGCAAGTACCAGGCCCTGAGTTTGATCCCCAGCACCAAAAAGAAAAAAAAGATAATGTACTAAACATCAAGCCATCACTTCCTATGAGAATATCAAAGGTCTTTATGATATGAAATAAATACCAGAAAACATAAATGTTTGCCTTGAAGGCAAATTAGAAGAGCTGGTTCCTATAAAGAACCTCTTTTTTGTTTGTTTTTTGAGACACGGTCTCACTATATATATGGTCCAGGCTGGCCTTGAACTCCCAATCCTCCTGCCTCAGCCTTACGGTATTAGGATTACAGGCGTATGATACCACCTCCAGCTCTACTTATTAAAGCGACTGAATTTCAGGTGTTAATTTTTTTCTCTCTTCAATGCTGAGGACTGAACTGAGAACCTCGTGTGTGCACGTTAAGACCACGCTCTACCACTGAGCTCAGAGCTACTCTCCCAGCCAGTGTTAAACGCCCATATTTGATCACCAATTGCATATAAAAAGCTATGCTTGAGGCACCCATGAAAACAACCGCCTGCTCGTCACTTTACAATCTGGTAAGCAGCAGACACAGCAGTTTTCTCCAGTGAGCCTGAGCAAGGCTTCAGAATCCTAACACAGCTCCTTAGCTATTCATATGAAGAGAATGAAGGCGACACCTCAGATAAAACCCACTGTCACCTGGCAAGAGGCAGGGAAGGCAGGAGCAGGCAATTTTATAAATCAGCGCCTGGCTTGACCCAGCAGGCTTCTCCGTCACGGCACTGCTGCCATTCCTACTAGGCGATGTTTTGTGTGGAGGGCTGCCCTGTTCAGTGGAGGACGAGGAGCAGCATCCCACAGCAGTAACACCTACCTTCTTCCCAGTGTGACACCAAAAATATCTCTGACACACTGCCCAGTGTCCCCAAGGAGGCAAAACTGTCCTGATTAAAAACCATGGGCTAGGGCTGGGCATGGTGGCACATGCCCGTAACCCCTGCATTTGGGAGGCTGAGGCAGGAGGATTGCTGTGAGTTCGAGGCCAGCATGGAATAGATAGTAAGTTCAAGGTCAGCCTGAACTACATAGTGAGACCCTATCTCAAAAAAAAAAACAAAAAAAACCCAAATAAAATAAAAACCATGGGCTTTTTGGAAGCAGACAGATTATAAGCACAATGGTAGTTACAGTCAAGTGGGGTCATATTATGGGGCCTTTGAGCAGACCAAGGACTTCACCATGAAAGCTCCGGATACACCTCTGAAGCTTTGAGCAATGAGGGGTTGTCAGGATATCACCCAATACTCCCAGTTGGAACATAAACTACTGTAGAAAACCACCTTTTTGGAGAGCAATTTGGAAGTCAAATGTGCATATCCCTCGCAGCAGTGATTTCGTTTCCATGAATACATCCTACAGGAATACACACAGAGGCAAGAAGGGAGCTAACAGGCAGCAGTACCGTCTACTTAAAAGCAAACACGACTGGAAGCCAACTGCATGGCTAACAACACTGTGGGGCTTGTAAAACATGTTCTGTGTGTCCACATAACAGAACATTACATATCACAGAAAAATGAAATAGATCTAGATGTACCCGGGGTCTAAGAGGCCCAAGCCGCAGTGTGTAGTGAAAAAAGCAAGTTGCAAATAGTTAAGTGGAATAAGAACCTGTTTGTGTAAAAACAAAATAAAATATGCAATGGGTAAATGCTTCTCTGTTGTCAGAGATAGGTCTGGATATTTTTGTGCATTTCATAAACATTCACTATGCAAACAGGGACTTTCCTGAGTGCTTTACTAACATCAGCTCATCTACTCCTCAGAACAGTTCTGCACCGCCTGGGACTCCGACCCCTGACGGAGGAAGACAGTCGGGGCGGAGGGAGGCTGAGAAGCGCCCCTCACCCCCGCCTCCCGCTGAGCAGCCTCCGTCCTCCGCGCTGCCCCTCCCAGCAGAGAAGTTAGCAAAGTTGCCGTTTCTAGGAGTGGGGTTGATGATAATTCCCATTTTACTTTGTTGAGAAGCCAAAGCTTTCATTTTAAAGATGTTCAAAATTGATCCAATTGGAACGAACAGTTAAAAAGAGATCAGGTAAGTCATCGGTCTGCTGGGGAGGGAGGGGTGGGCGAGTGGCTGCGTCTGCACAGCAGGTACCCCGCGGCGTGTGGCTTCTTCCCAGCTACTTAAAGCAGCAGTTTCAGGAGAGTGTCTTTATTCAGTTCACTGAGGCTCCTTGGCCTTGTCAGGTCATGGCGATTACAGGTGGGCCCAAACCCTCCAAATCAGCCTCGCTACCGTCACTGAAAACTTCTCAAAGTCTTTGGTCATTTTGAGTGGAATAAAACTTCAATTTATACCATATTTGAAATGCACTTCAATTAGAGTGCCTAGCTATTGTTTTGAATGAAGGGTTTCTTTTGTTTTGTTTGGAGTGCGGGGGCTGGAACCCAGGGTGGCATTCTGGTATGCCGCTCCACTGAGCCAAATCCCCAGCCCAGATAAATGCTTCTTAATGAAATCTTAGGGACACCCATCTAGGGCTCAGGGGCTGTCAAAAATAACAGATAACAGGGTGTTTGGCCACTTTCGGTCTGGTGAAAAACTATCACATAGCTACAAAAGGTTTCAAACTGTGGGATTATCCCCCCTGCTTCTCAAGATGTATCTGCAGAATAATTTATAGCACTGTTGAAGCTGGTCTATTTTGATAGTGTTTGAGGGGCTGGGGATTTAGCTCAGGGGTACAGAGCGCTTGTCTACCAAGTGCAAGGCTCTGAGTTCGAGCCTCAGCACCCTACTCCCAAAATTAAATAGTGTTTGAAAAATTCTGTTTAAAAACATTTAAATCATGTAACATGGAGTATAAAGTGATTAAATATATTCCCATCCCAAGCTTAAAAATTAAATATATTATTTATCTAGAAATAGAGTCCACCAAAAAAATATATACATACTTCAGGAAAAGAAAAATAATATGATGTTTTTTCCACAGATGGTGTTACTCTCATATGGGGGACACTAAAGGAAGTCATATATCATAGAAAACCCACTACACTGCCGGCCCCTAGAGAAGAAATTGAAAAGGCATGTGCAGCAATCTCAATGACCGAGGGGGGGAAATCAAGGTTACCCAGGCAGCAGTTTGCTGTACTAATAAATGTCTGGAAGCTACGCTAAGGGCTGACTACCTCTTGTAATTATGGAGGCCAAGGTAACTTGTAATAGTCTCATGATGTCTCAACAAATCTAGTACTAAAATAGTTATACAAGTTTTTCTTTTCCTGAAGTGTGTATACACTTTTTTTGGCGGACTCTATATAGCCTGGTGTGGAGTAAATGTAAAACTAATACACATACACTACTGTCCTTCCTCCACCAAAGAAAAACAGCACCTTTCCAGTCAATAGTGTCAGCAGAAACTGAAGGCAGGATTCTCAGTCCTCAGCATTCAGTCCCCGTCCTCTTCAGGAACAAGCCTTATCTTTCTGTAGCTTCTTCTCCAGCTGGCCATTAGGCTGGAACTGTTCTTGGCTTTGCACTATCCAGGAGAATTGCCCTCTCCGGCTGGCAGCGGAGGTTGCTGTGTCTGGGTCCAGGTACTGCTCCTAATAAATGTGCATCTGTTACAGTGCCGGTGCCCACAAATCCCTGCCACCTGGGCAGCCACTCTTGCACTATGGCTCAGTCCCAGCACCCTGGCCCCTCCAGCTAAGGATCCCTGTATCACTGACAGCCAGCTCACCCCAAACCTCAGTAGGCACCATGTAATTCCCTTCCAAAACAGAAACACCATCTCCCTTCCTGGATTTCTCGCCAGCCACTCCTCAAATCACTGGGACTGTGACTACCCTGACTCGGTCTGTAAGACAGCTCTACATGGCACCGGGAGTGTCCCTGCCCCGCAGTAAGATGTGAACCTGTCTCCAAGAATTCAGGGCAATCACAACTTGACTGCTGTCTAACACCTCTGTCTGAGGTAGGACAGAAGAAATAAAAGGCAGAAAGGAGACAGGGAAAACATAACTAAAAAAATTACACTTTCAAGAAAACTGCAAATTCTACAATCCAGTCAAAGTCAGTATTCCCCTGGTTAAAATTAGGCTCGGGGCTGGGGATTTAGCTCAGTGGTTAGAGTGCTTGCCTTGCAAGCACAAGGCCCTGAGTTCGATTCCTAGCACCAAAAAAAAAAAAAAAAAATTAGGCTCCTTTCCTTCTGGACCCATCACACTCAAAATTCCTCAGGAATATTGAAAGTCCATAAATTTTCCTGAGAAAGTAAAGAGCAGGAACCTGATCCTTAGGAACAGGCTGGGAGAATTCAAAGAATGCTTATATTATTCATTGAGAAAAAAAAAAACAAACTGGGCTTATATCTGTACTATGGGCTAATACCTCTCTGGTGTGTGGGCCACTTTCCCCAGGGATGTTCCCACACCCCTGAGAGAAGTATAAATGTTCCCTGTTACAGGAAATACCATGCTTCTCCCTTGAGGGCCTGCCCTGTTTCTCTGTGTACCTTTTAATTTCTGCCTATTAAAACCCCTTCCTGGGCTGGGGATTCAGCTCAGTCGTTAGAGTGCTTGCCTTGCAAGCAGAAGGCCCTGAGTTCGATCCCCAGCACCAAAAAATAAAAATACAAATAAAGTATATAAAACCACTTCCTGTGCCTCTTACTGATTAGTCCTGAAAATTCTCTTTCCATGACAGGAGTCAGCAAACCTGCAAACATTCTATAGGTTGGGTGAGTTAGGTTCCTTATTTTAACTTTGGGAACTTCCATGGACCCTGTCCGGTGACAACGCTCCGAGATGAGCTATATAGATGAACCTGTCTCTCAGGGCACCGCTTCAGGATGGCTTCCTTCTGGCTGCCACAGAACTAGGGGGCAGCAAGGCTTCATTAGTCAGAGACACACTAGGTTGGTAACTTCCAGAAAAGCAGGGCTGGTGAAGAGGAAAACCCAAGACACCCCTTTAACAAAAGCCAGGAGCTTTATTCTGTTTCTATACCTATGGGAATTTGTACTCCAACAAAACTACAAATTCCTTTGCAGATGTAAAATGTTTCTGTAAGTTCCTGTCTGGACGTGAAATGTTTTGTTGGTGTCCTACTTCTGGAGGATCAGTCTGTCCCAAGTTCCACTTGGGCTGTAAGGGCCGACAAATGTCTGATAAATCAATGTAACTTGTGTTTTTGTAAATTTCCCACTGGGGGAACTCCTCCTGCTATGCAAATATCCCAGGAACTCCTGGGCTCTGTAACCTTCCTGGCAGCTCTGCACTATGTAAATTTCCCTAGCAACTCCTGCCTTACGCAAATATCCATAACCTGTGAACCAATTAGCAACTGCCAGTAGAGCAGCCACTGACTCTACAAAAGGAGAAGCAGCGGTACTGTCAAGGGCACAGATTCTTTGGGCGAAGAGCCAATCTGGGGATGCTGGCTTAATAAAGTGAGTTCTCCAACTCTCTGAGTGAGGCACTTGGTTTCTTGATGGTCTGACTGCTGTAACACTTTTGCTATAACACTGGATATAACATGCCACCTACCTGCTACCCTGTGAATCATATGCCCCAAAATTCATGCTAACTCCGACAGGCCTGCGGCCTTGTAAGAGCAAGCGATCTTGACCTCTTGATACCTGTCTCCACCCTGTGAAATATACAGAACAGGCAGCTGCTGGGAAGCCAGGCATGGAGCCCTCACCAGAACCTGGCCACGCTGGCTCCCTGAACACAGGCTTCCGCCTCCAGATCCGAGAAAATAAAGGCCTGCTACTCATACTCGCTAGTTTGTGGTACTTTGTTATGGCTGTCTGAAGTAAGACACCAACATTCACCTGTTCCCATTTTCCCTGAAGCACACAGTGTGTACTTGACCAGGGAGGCTACTAACCCACATCTCAACTTCCCTAAAAGCCTAAAAATGGGCTGGGGATTTAGCTCAGTGGTTAGAGTACTTGCCTCACAAGGACAAGGCCAATGAGTTCAATTCCCAGCACAAAGAGGAAAAAAAAAAAAGCCTAAAGGTCAATTTGTAAACAGGTTCTGCCACAGCAGGTCACAACCTTCCAGGGTTTCAGAGAAGAGGAAGCACCAGGCTCCCCCATGATCCTGAGCCACATCCATTAGCTACTTCAGGGCCCACGTGGTTTATATAGCACCATATAAGTCGCTTCAAATAGGACAAAAAGGTTTTATTACATTAGAGGAGTAGTAGAGTTTATAAAAACACTTTTCAGAGAGAGAAGATTATTATAGGGCTCTAACAGCAAAGACAAACCCAGATCCAGAAACACTTTTTAAGAAACTAAATGATTTCCCTTTACTCTAGTGCATGTTAACTTGCCATCTACTTAGTAGCTATTTATCGATCGTCACATACCACTTTTCATTTCCCTGGCCCCACACAGTGCCAACAATATCTGTCTATATATCTTACAGTATTTCTTTGTCCTACTGCTTTCAAATCAAGTGCATTATCTTTAGCTTTGTTTACTCTGGCAGTTACATTAGTCCATCTTGTGCTCTCACAGAAAGTTCTTGGCTCATAGTCCTGGAGGCTGGGAAGTCTGGTACTGAGGCTGCATCTGGTGAGGGACAGTGTGTGGGTGCAGAAGGGACCAAGTAGCTCTTACGACAAACCTGCTCGCACCGCAACAATAAAGTCCAGGTCCATTCATGAGGACATAGCCCTGGTGACCTGATCATGCCTCAAAGCGCCCCCCCAACAATGCTGCACTGGGGGCAAATTCCAGAATGTGAAGCTTGGGGGATACATTCAAACCACAGTGGCAGTGAAAGTCAAGCCATCTCCCTGTGGCCAAATGTACATCAGATAATTAATCTGTAATAAAAGATTACAAAGAGAAATGAGAGTGTGCACGATGGTAGAAGGGGTCCTCCAACCTGTGAATTGCTGCTGTACATGGCAAAAGGGACCTTACAGATGTGAATATATTGTTGTGGTTTATGCCTAAATGCCCCCCCAAAGCCTCATGCAGTAAGAGGTGGCTGGATCTAGAGTGTGATGCTGGGATTAAGGGCATGTGATTACTAAATCAATCCACTGATTGGTTTGGCACTGCCCTAATCCTCGCAGCCTGGATAAAATATAAGGCATAGGAAGAAGCTGCTTAGGTCCCTTGTTTATCTTGCTGCCCTCCTGCCTTGGATCCAGCCTATTGTGGACCAAAACCTCTACAGACTGTGAGCTAAATAAAACCTTTCTTCCCTTAACTTTGGGTGTTGGGTATTTTGTCTCAGCAATGAGAGAAAAGTAACTAAGACATATATTAAGGAGATTAATACGGGTTTTTCAGCTGGACTTAATGCAGTGCAAAGGTCTCCTATGTAAAGAGAAAGGAAGTCGGATCGGTTGTGAAGATGTAAAGCTGCTGGCTCTGAAGTAGAGGAAGGGCCATGAGTCATGGAATGCAGGCAGCCCACAGAAGCTGGGAAAGGCAAGGACACTGAGTGAAGTGGCACACGGCTGTAATCCCACACTCAGGAGGCTGAGGCAGGAAAATTATTGGGAGTTTGAGGCCAGCCTGGACTACATAGTGAGTTGAAGGCCAGCCTAAACTACGTTCCCAAGACCCCACTCAAAAAAAAGAAAAAATAAAAATAAAAAGGCAAGGAAACAGCATCTTGCTAGAGCCTCCAGAAGGAACACAGCCCTGTGACACCTTGGTTTTGGCCCACAAAGACCATTTGCACTTCTGACCTCCAGAACTGTAAAATAATAAAAACTGTGTTATTTTAAGCTGCTAAATTTGGCCTAAAAAAAAAAATCTCCTTGGTGGTACTGGGGATCAAACCCAGGGGACACTGAGCTCAGTGTTTCAAATAAGGCTCACTTGAAGGCACTTGATTTCAGACTTCAATAATAAGTGAGAGTTAACCAGGAGAAAAAGAAGAATTAAAGATATCCAAAGCATTAGGGGAAGCAAGGCCATGGTGTACATCCTTTGATATAGGGCTCTGAATTTTGAGACAGAATCTCACTAAGTTGTTCAGGTCAGTCTTGAACCTGTGATCCTCCTGCCTCAGCCTCCTCAACAGCTGTGAGTACGGCTGTGTCCCACCACTCCTGGCTTGAACTTTTTTTTGGTACTGGGGATCGAACTCAGGGCCTTGTGCTTGGTAGACAAGCACTCTAACCACAGAGCTAAATCCCCAGCCCAACCCATTTTTGATTCTAGTAACAGCACAACTACAACATTATTTAGTTTAATTGTCATACAATACACTTTGACACTGCTTAGTGAAATCCACATCTTCGGAAATGAATGTCATGCCTGTTTCCAAGATCTGTCTTTCGTGGTATTGAGAGCTGTTAAAAATGACAACAAAGAGGGGCTGGGGATTTAGCTCAGTGGTTAGAGTGCTTGCCTTGCAAGCACAAGGCCCTGAGTTCAATCCCCGGCGCAAAAAAAAAAAAAAAAAAAAAAGACAACAAAGAAATCTGAACAACTTCAAATAAGGAGGCTTAGGCAGAAATCTAGATTGCTGAATTGCAAATGCAGGTTAAAAAAAAAATCAATCCAAAGCTTCCTGGCAGGTAAACCACAGAATGTTTCAGAGCAATGATTTTGCCATAATGAGTTGGCATAAACTGCAAGTAACCTTTTCTGTGAGACCAAAATAGAAACGACAGCAGATTGAAGACAATGAATGAAACTCCTTTATTAAGCAAGTGGGGTCAAACTTCAGCTGCCTATTATTCCCAGCATTCCAGCTAATGAGGAGACACAGAAGGGAGAGTGTGTGTTCACCACATTCCGATCGATCTGAGGGTAAAAGTGATGGCCCACACATATTTATACTCCCAGCCAAGAGCCTACCCTTGGTCAAATGTATACTTGCTGCATAATGATCCCTGATAACCAATACCTTTAAGTGACATATCCATAGAAATAATGGTAAACTCAAGTGCATACTGTAGTTTAATATTTTTACAATTTCTAAAAGCAAAACAATTCCCACAGCTAGAGATACTTTATTGTGACGTAGTAAAACTATCAGCCCAGATCCACTTAATCTTTAAAAAGAGAATTAAAAACCACACAGACTAAACAGAATATTCAGTTCTAAAGTATCACCCCACATATGACTGCTAATTATGTAAGGATGAAGGTACCCTTCAATGGACAGACCTAACAGACACTACCTTCATTAGATGACCACGGCTAACACCATCAACAAAGGTTCACACAGACATTATCTACTGATGTGATGCACTGTCAGGTGGGAGACATCACCTATGCAGGATGCATTCTGACCAAAAATGTTTAATCTGAATCAAATCATGGAAATTGAAACCTGTTCTAGGTTAAATGAGACTGAACAGACCTAACAACTAAATGCCAGGTGATTAGATCCTGAAAATGTATCCATATATGTATACATGTATGCAGCTAGCTAGCAGTACCCGGGATTGAGCCTAGGGCTTCTGCACTGAGCTACGACCCCAGGTGTTTTTCATCTTTTGAGTCAGGGTCTCTCCAAATTGCCCAGGCTGGGCTCCAACTTGGGATCCTTTTCCCTCAGCTCTCCCCAGAGTGCTGGGATTACATGGGTGCGTCACTACACCTAGATCCTGGAATCAAAAAAAGAAGGGCGATAGCTATGTGGCCAATTTCGGGAAAGCTTCAATAAGATCTGTATGTTAGTATGTTGGAGAACGCTATTCTATCAATGTAAAATGCATTAGGAGTGATAGGATTTTGTGACTGTGATAGAAAATGCCTCTGTTTTTGAAGACATATGCTCAAGTATTAGGAATCAACTGCCCTGATGTCTGCAACTTCCTCTGAAAGGGCTCTGCAGAAAGTTAAAATGTGATGTGAAAGCATATTAATGTGTGTGTGTGTAGACAGAAAGAGTATATTTCAGTTAATGGCAGACTAAATATATATGGTGATCCCATAAAAAAGTGTAGCTTAGGGGCCGGAGATTTTGCTCAGTGGTTAGAGTGCTTCCTTTGCAAGAACAAGGTCCTGAGTTCAATCCCTGGTACCAAAAAAAAAAAAAAAAAAAAACCCAAAAAAACAAAAATGTAGCTTAGGTGTGTGGTAGGCTAAACCATCTAGGTTTGTGTTAAACACACTCTAATGTTCACACAACAACAAAACTGCCTAACAAGTCCGGATTATTAAGCAATAAGTGACTTTATTGCCAAATCAAAGAATACAGATATTTACTATACTGTTCTTTCAATTTTTCGGAAGGTTTGAAAATTTTACAAATAAAGATTTGGAGGAAAAATTAAGAAACGGACTGATGTAAACCCAGTAGAGTATGAACATCTCAGTCATGGTCTCCAGAATGCTGTAATTTTTGTCACAATTAGGTCAGCTGAGATCCTAATACTTTCTGAAACAACTTGAACTGCCAGACTGTCATTTCAGGCATGATGACAAGCTAACATTTCATTTGCCCCAACACAGGTTACTGCCTGATCAGCTACTTGATAAACCTAGAAGACCCGTAAGCAGGTAATACACATCAAGTCCCAAGTGTCTGCTGAAAGGCGCCAGGCAGGCGCTGCCCCAGTGGCTAAGAAATCACAGGTGTCTTGTTTAAAATTGCAGTCAGCACCTCCATTTGCCTTCCCCTGGCATTCTCTCAAGGCTGTTCTCTCACTGTTTACTAAATCAAGGAATCAGGGCCCTAACTAAGGAAGTTAGGGCCCTAACTTCCCCCCTTCAATCGCCACTAGTCTGTCGTCTGGTCTGCAAGGGTCTCACACAAATAACTGTGTCCTTCTTCCAAAGCCTTTATTAATCTTCCCAGAAGACGTAATTTCTCCTCCACTTTTTGAACACTGATAGTTCTGCCTTATTACTTTGAAAAACCATTCTACCAGGCCCATCGGCAGCTCGAGTCGGGGGTAAGAGGAGTTAAAGAGAAGCTGTGTCGAAGGTTGTGTGGTGGGAGACCCTGCAACAGGTCTGAGAGCAATTCCTAGAAAGACAAACTACAAGGGGTGGGTTTAGATGGGGTGCCAATGATAAGCAGACGGGGCTCCTGGCACAGAGGGGTTGGGCTACAGGGTAGGAACAATGGAAATGAGAACTCTGATCGCTGCTCAGCTAGGCAGGGACAACCCCAGCCGAGTTCCCTCGGAGAGGACAGGCACCATTCTGCACCGCAAACAAGTCAGAGAGCACTCTGAACCCGGCGGGTTGGGAAATTCCAAAGGGCTACAACCGGCCCCTTTAGGTTACGCGGTCCACCCGCGGCTGCTCTCTCCGACCTCATCCCCCATCGCAGGTTCGAGGTGGCCGGGCACGGGGGACCCGCGAAGAAGTGACAAGAAGAGGTGTCCTCGGGGTCAGGAATCCGGAACCTCTCAGCAAGAGGGGCGCGGTTCCCACCCGGCCCGGGCGCGACAGAGCGCGCAGTGCGCAGGCGCGGGGCGGTGCCATACCTGGGAAGGAGCAGAGAGAAGTGGAATTGGGGCACAGGGTCCCGTTGCCCACTCGCGGTACGAGCTTCAGGCTGAGGATCTGCTGCAGGAGTCCGGCCGACGCCCCGCTGCCGCCGCTCCCCTCGCGCTCCATCCCGCCGCCATTCACGACAGAAAGATGAAGGGAGAGCGCCCGAAGTGCTACACAGCCTTGCTCTTTACACCTACGCCGCCTCGGCGTCACCTTCGTCTGGGGCTCTCTTCCTCCCACCCCAACGGCGCTGCCAAGTGATAGTCCGGTCTTCCAATCAGAGGGCGTCGCACACGAAAGGGGCGGGGCTAGCGTTGTTCCCGCCCCCTACGTTGCGTACGACTCCGACTCGCAAAAAGACTCAGACCCTACGGGATACGCTCCCTACTGGGGGAGGAGCCTCTCCTGCAACGTTTGGGCGCTCTCGCCTCGTAGCACGGCAGATGAGAAAGTAGGGCAATCGCAGGCGCCCCATGGGAGCAGAGGTACAGCTTTAAAACGAATCTGGTAAAGCGCCGATAACACAAATTTGTGATGTTGTTTCGACTAGGACTGGATCCCAGTATTTATGAAGTCTTCGTGAATAGAACATGGAAGTTCTCTGTCTTTAAAGCTGACTATGGTGGAAAGATTCCATTCAACAGCCAGTGTGGGGTGAGCAGTAATGAATGAGACTATGTGCATATATAGTCTATTCGGTGCTAGTTTTAAATAAAATGAAAATTTAAAAGAGGTTCCGGTTCAATACTAAAAACTGGATCATATATTTTTCTGTCTTGTCTCCCTTCAGAGATACTGTTAAAATGAAAACGAGTCGAGACAAGGAAAAAGCAAATAACAGGAAGTTATCACGGATAAGAGATGTCAGCAAATTTCAGGAGACGGAGTGTCTGATGATGGATAACAATAAATATTTACAAGGGGTTTGGGATTTAGCTCAGTGGTAGAGCGCTTGCCTAGCAAGTGCAAGGCCCTGAGTTTGATACCTAGCAACTCCCCAAAATAAATATTTACTGGATATTTTATGTGTTACCAAGCTAAAAGTTACCTGTGCATTATCTTATTAACCCAAATAATTCAATGCAGCTATTTTTATGTCTGCCTTACAGATCAAATTGATACTTAAAAAAAGATGATATACCGGGCATGGTGATACACGCCTATAACCCTAGCTACTCGGGAGGCTGTGGTAGGAGCATCACAAGTTCAAGGCTATTTAGCAAGATCCTGTCTCAAAATAAAATGAAGAAAAGACTGGGGATGTAGCACAGTTATAAAGGGTGTACTTAGCATACATTGCACCCTCAGTTTGATCCCCAGTATCGAGAATTTTTTTAAAAGGAAGGAGGAGAGTAAGGATAACAGATGGGGAGATGGCCAAACCATTTATCTAATGGGCATTTCAGTAAAAAGTACCAGACAAAAAGAAATTTCTAAACTGACTGGGTATGGTGACAAAGACCTGTAATCCCAACATTCTGGGCAGCTGAGGCAGGAGGATCACAAGGTCAAGCCTGGACAACTTACTGATTTAGCAAGATGTCGTGTCAAAATTTTAAAAAGTGGGGCTGGGGATTAGCTCAGTGGTGGAGCACTTGTCTAGCAAGTCCAAGGCCCCGGAGCCCCTAACACCACCGCCCCCACCCCCGAATTTTTTTTTTTTTTAAAGCAAGGCAGAGTGTTCTGGGAATGTAGTGAAAACCCTGAGTTCAATCCCCAGTACCAAGAAAAAAATTTCAAAAATAAAGTGGCACAGAGGTGAAGAGAAACAAAAGTACTCATCAAGTGTGTCTAAGAGAATGTGTGAAGGGAGAGACAATAATGAACAGATCCTCGTAAAATTTCATCAACAAGAATAAAGAAAATGCTTTTTTGGTGTGTAGTACTGGGGATTGAACCCAGGTCCTTGACACTGAGCTACATCCCCAGACATTTTTTAGTTTGTATTTAAAGGCAGGATGTCACTAAATTACTAAATTACAGGCACTCAAGTTCTCCTGCCACAGCCTCCTGGAATGCTAGGATCATTGCACCACCCTGCCAGCTAAAACAATGAATTTTAGGATCTATGAATGATACCTTTTTGAGTTGGGTGTAGTTTTGTTTTTTGAGATAGGATCTCAAAACAAGGGTATTGCCCAGGCTAGCTGGGTAGTCCTGGGCTTGAGTGATCTTCCTGCCTCA
>PVJO010020694.1:0-31553 GCA_004026905.1 Hystrix cristata
TTTTTATTGTGGTGCCGGGGATCAAACTCAGGGCCTTGTGCTTGCCTTGCAAGCACTATAATCACTGAGCTAAATCTCCAGCCCCTCCTTCTCTGCCTTCTTAAAACTTCCTTGCTTGTTTTACAACAGAGGTTCAATATCATACTTCTGTGAGTTGTCTGGTCCTAAAATATATCAGTAGAATATATGGATTTGCTGTAGTGATGTTCTCTACTTATTTTAATATTAACCATATAGAGAAATTTCATAGTTAGAGTTTACTTGGGTGAGTTTGCCTTAAGTTTGTGAGATATAATGTGCATGTAAGAGGTACATTCATAATGAAACATTTATTCTGGTAGCTTTTGAATAATTACTTATGATTATTGTTGTTGTTGCAAGAATATTAGCCTTTTGTCAAGAGAAAGTTTTAATTCAGTCAAAGAACTTACAAAGTCTATTTAAAACATGTTTAAAGTTTATAGTTTATTTTCTTGACAATAACTGAAAAATAGAATTCTGTACATAAAATTTAAATCAATACATTGAGGGAAACAAAGGCTAATGTCATCAAAATGATTTTCTGAACACTAAAAATGAGTTTCTCTGAGGGTGAGATTAAAATTTAACATTAAGATGATGATATAGTTCGAGGTATGTCTCCTTGATCATCGCCTGCTAGAAGATATACTAAGAGTTGAAAAGGCCGAGATGGTTCTACTATCCAGCTGTATAAACTTGGTAAATGATCTCATCATTTTGAGCATCGAGGTCTCAGTAAACTAGGATTAGATCAAATTATCTCTAAGGTTCTATTCATCTCTGATATTCTCGGATCCTACTAACATTATATATTGTGAAATGGGTTAGTTAGAGACACAGATGGATGACTCTTAAATACACTTTATCTACTTAATGCATCGCATTTTGTAGCAGATATGTCTTCTCATTCTTTCCTGTTTCCGACAACTTTCTAATGACTGGGAAGTCCCAGTTGATGCTGCCAACCCTCCAAGGGAAGGTGTAGTGTTCATTTGCCTTGTCTCACTGCTTGGTGGAGCTTTGGCCTGTGACTGGACCGACCCACTCCGGCTCATGTCTAGGGACCCCCGGTGCAGACCCAACAGAGGAGCACACATTGCCCTCACGCTACATTTCCAAGAGGCTGAGGGGAGGAGCAGCTGGAGGTCAGAGGCTATAGCAATTCTAAAAGAGCCCCGCCAGTGTAGATAACTTTTGGTGGTGAGCCAGTAACAGTTGCAGTAATGAAAAATCCTTGACACAGCAAAGCTCCTCTAGCAGGCCAGTTCTGCAGGATGATTTCAGGCTTCATTCTTGAGTCACTTAGCCATCGGCCTGATCTCTGTTTCTCCTCTTTCCTTCCATGAGTTGCTCTTGTACTTTGAGTCAGTTAGCTGCCAGTGTTTTCAGTGAAGCACCCTGAAATAGCCAGATGGTTTAATATTTGCTTGTTTTAGTCATTTCTTACTCTTCCCAATAGCTGGCTGTTGTCAGTTATCCTTCCTACCACAGAAGAGCCATCTTACAGTGTGAGTTTTCTCTTACACTCTACTTTGTCCTTGTAGTACATGCTCTTTCTTAATGCAGAGCCCCAATGCTCTTTGACTTGCATTTTTCGGTACTATATTACTCTCAGTAACAGTTGCCTGGAATAGCCTTTCCCACTTTCCTCCTCCCAATTTTATTTCTTACTTGACTTACTACATTTGCTAATATTATTGGCTTACGTATTATGATCTGTTGAAATTAAATCTGTTAATGCTTTCATAAACACACATACACAGCGCTTCCTGTATAAACAGACAGCACCCGCTCAGCATAACCTGGGCCGTGGCCAGGTCTGGTGAGAGTGAGGGTGCCTACACATTGTTCTGGTCTCCAGTATAAAAATCTGGATTCTGCCTTTGGTTTGCATACTTCATGTGGTTCCTGATGAGTTGCTGCTATTTGGCAAGTCGCTACTTAACAAAGTGGTACATTTCATCTTGCGATAAACACATGTCCTCAACTGATAGATGAGCTGTGGACCACTCACAGAGTTTCCTGAAAACAGTTAGTTCTCAGAGAGCAACTCCTGGAGCAGCACCCACACGCCGAGGAGCTCGTTCCAAACGCGGGTTTCCAGCCCCGCCCAGACTGACTGAATACCACGCACCACATCCTGACAAGCACTGCAGATGGCTCTGAGGTGCACTGCCCGGGAGCCAAGTCTGGCTTGGGACCTGTTTTTGTAAGGCCTGCAAGCTGGAAATATTTTGTACATTTTTAAAGACTTGTCTATAAAAACAAAGATTATGTAGACGACCCATGTGGTAGGCCGGATTCTAAAATGTCCTCGTGACCTCCCCCTGCTATTACTCCTGTGATTGTTATATTACAAAGCAAGACATTTTCCAGATTTAATTTAGATTATTAACTAGCTGACTTTAAAGTAGGGAGAGTAGCTGTGTGGGTCTAACCGAATTCCGTGAGCTGTTTCACAGCAGTGTTTTCTCTGGTTAGTAACAGAAGCCATCAGAGGTTCAGACAGGAGGGGAAGGTGACATGAAGGAGAACCTACATCGCAGAGGTGGAGTGGGCTCCGTGAGAAAGCCCAAGAGTGATGTCTAAGACCTGAGAACGACCCCTGTGACAGCGAGCAGAATGGGGCCTTGTCAAGCAAGTTCAGTGAGCATGAAGTACTGTATGTTCTCTACCAGGGCCTCCAAACAGTTGCCAGTCCTGCTAAAGCTTTTGATTTGGGGGAGAGTCCTACTGAGCCCACTGGGACTTCTGCAGGAAATGGGAGCTAATAAATGTGTTGCCTTAGGCTGCTAAGTTTATGACAATTTGTTAGCAATGGAAAACTAACATAGGTTTGGTATTAGTGGGATGTTCCCAAACCAAACACCTAAAAATATAGGAACAACTTCGAAATGACTGTTGGCTAAGGGATAGAAAAAGATGGAGAGAGACTTTCTTTTTCTTTTTTCTTTTTTGGTCAGTGGTAAAGTTTGACCCCAGGGCCTTGCACATGCTAGGCAAGCTCTCTGCCACTGAGCTACTCTCCCAGCCGTGGAGGGAAACTTTGAAGAGCATGTTTCCTTGAACAGACTTAGTAGAAACCAGTCCTTAAAAGACTGTCCTTGAGGGCAAAAGGAAGTGTGATACTTGTCCTTGAACCTGGAGAAGTGGCGAGCATTTAACAGAATTGTCTCCTGAAGTGATTTGGAAAGCGGAAGCAATAAATGATAAATTTGAATATTTAACTGAGGATATTTCCAAACAAAAAGGGCTGCTGAAAGGTGGTCTGCAGAAAAGGCTGATGGGGATAGCTGTGTAACTTTTGCCAAAATCTCAGAGAGATCAAAAGGCTAAAGTATTCAGCCATACTAGATCTCCTCGAAGACCTTTCTAGGAGATTGAATGTTCTTCATCGATAACACTTAACATCGATCCTTTTCTTAAATGTCTAACCACTTGACAGTTTACCCTGAGTGTCTCTCAGGCAGCGTGTCTGCCTACTATCTTTAGTGTCACTTGGCAGGTGTCTTTTCAACCAGTCAGCTCTTTGAATAAATATTGAATACATTTGATAAAATTCTCATTTTTATACTTCCTGTTATATTATCTTAGAAAAATTAACAAAAAATCTAATTTTTGGTTATCTTGTATTTAAATAATTGGATTGGTAAGTGATTAAAAATGTTGCTCCTCAGTTATCTCAGCAGACACTTGGACAGAGAAGCAATTATCTTGAAAAGCTTTGTGGACATAACTTTATTCAATGGAGGGAATCTCTGTAAAATTCGTACAAGACTTACAAGTTTCTAAAAATAATATCAGCATAAGCACTGGCAGCTTGAACTGGGAGGAACAGGGACTATGAAACGAGAGGAAGTGCTTGGCAGAAAGCAAGCTGGTGAAACTGCTCTGCTGCAAACAGCTGCTTGCTGCATTTCGTGGAAAGGGAAGAAGGACATGGAGCCAGAGGCCAGAGCCCGGAGAGAGGGCCGGGGCCGGGAGGCTGCCCTCAGACCTTGATGCTGGTAGGGACCTGTGGCTGCAGTTTGTCCACCAGGATTTTGTTAACTGCTTTTGACTAGCGTCTCCTTTATCTGCATTTGCCCTTCTTGAACCGTAGTATCTATAATTTAACGTCTGTCCTGCCGCTGCATGTTGGAAGTGCCAATGGCAGGTAACTCGTCTCTTAGTTACACAGGTGAGTATGTAGGGAGAATTTCCCCAAAAGCCAAATTTAAGTGATCACAACAGGAACACTGTTCACTCCATGTTTATATAATTTATATAAACATTCAGTGTTGTAGATTTTGAGATTTAGATGTAGGTACAGAACAGTTTGCACTTTGAACTGATGATGAGATGGGTAAGATTTAAGGGGACCACAAGAAAAAAAATATATAAGGGGACCACGGGCTGGGGCCCATGTTTTGTGCATAGGAAGTGTATGAATTATGGGGCCAGAGGGCAGATGGGGGGGCATTGTTCTAAGGTGACCTCAGAGCCTACGCTCCCTGATATTACTGCTGCAATTATGTTACATTGCCCCCTTTGTTTTTTGGGTTTTTGTTTTTTTTTTTTTTTTTTTTTTATGCCAGAGATTGGACTCAGAGCCTTGTGCTTGTGTGCTTGGTAGGCAAGCACTCTAACCACTGAGCTAAATCCCCAGCCCTTGATCACTAGATCTTGAAGATACAATTAAGGTTACTATTCAGTTTATGTTAAAATAATGTATTATCTGCATGGACCCAACCTAATCATATGAGCCACTTAGCAGCAAAGAATTTTCTCTGACTTATAGCAAAAAAAAATACATTCAAAGCACAAGGCAGATTCATCATTAAGTCCTCTGTTTTTATGATAGAGCGGGCCTCCTGGGAGGCCCCAAAAGCAGCCTCTAGGAGCTGAAAAGTCAGGGTAACTGCCACCAAGAGTATGTGGACCACAGTCCCACAGCCTACGAGGAACTGAATTCAGCCAACACCTGAGTGAGCTTGGAAGCAGATTCTTCCCCAGAGCTTCTGGATAAAAGTCTGCCTGTGTCACTAGGGCGATTTAACCGTGTGAGGTCTGTAGCAAGGCACCCCGCTGAGTCTGCCCAGATTTCTGAACTACAGAATCTGTGAGGCAGTGAGTGGGTATTGCTTTAAGTGTTAAGTTTGGGGTAACTTGTTAAGTAGCAATAGAACACTAATACAGCCCACAGGCCTAAAGTATTTACTCTGAATCATTACTGAAAAAGTTTGCTGGCTTTTCTAAATAGCTGGAAGGTGAGATTGAATAGCAAATGTGCAAAATCACTTCTGTGGTTGAGGTGAATGCACATAGATGACATTCTGGAATTCTGCTTTTACTTTGGGATGTTCTTTACCACTCTATGGAGTCTTTAGCAAGTGCCATCGCATAATTGTAAACTCATGCAGATCAAATCTGCAGACACTCTTTGTTTTTAATCTATTTATTCCCCTTTTGTTCTCTATGATTGCTCTCTCAGTGAAGGTATATTAGTCTAGTGCTTGTTGGATCATTTACAGCTTTCTGTATTTAACTAGTTCTTTATAGTGAGTGTTAGCCACCTGCGTGGTCCATAGTACCACACAAATGGCACTCCAGACTCCTCATCTTTTTTCTACACTCTCCCCACCAGGAGCCTTTCCTTCACTCTCGAGTGTATTAGAGTTCTATTTCTATACCTTACAGTAGCTTCCTTTTATGATTTTTATAATACCTGTAATTCCTTATAATTACTTAATTTTTGTCTTAACTATCATACTCCTAGTCTTTAGCTTAATGCCTGATCTATAGATATGCCTGTTTTATTTATTTAGTGAATAGACAGTAAAGTGTTCATTTTAATGTGTCATATGAACTTAATTAATGATACAATAACTGTAAGAAATTCACTATATAATTATATTTAAAAGGTTTTATGTTCAAATTTTGTTTTAAATGTTTAGAAAGAAAAAGACATTGATTTTTTAAAAATAGAATTGTAAAACACAAGAGAGCTGAGAATTTAGTCAAGAATCCAGCTTTCTTATGGTTCACCGAGGAAGCATGTTTAGAGAGATCAAATGACTTGGCTAATTTCTAATGGCAGCCTGGTTCAAGTGCTGGGGCTAGAATGCAGCTTTCCTAATTCCAAAGCCAGTGGTTTTCCAAATACTGTAAAAGAACTAATTTGAAAAATTCAATTCAAAGAAGAATTTGAGACCATTCTATGCAGGATTTCCTATTATGCCAAATTAGCTTCAAGAGAGGGAATGAATGATGTTGGATTGAATCTCCTTCACAGAATTTTTTCCACAAATACCTAATGAAATGAGTAAAAAAAAATATGAAACTGCCATAAAATTTACAAACAGCAGCCACTCTACAAAAGAAATACTGATAATCCTGGAGTCACATGTACTCTGCCTATCAAAAGCCACACTGGTACATCTACAAAAATCTTGGAAGTTTTCAGTCGGATTCATAGAGAAACAAACTCTTGAGTAGAACGTCTGCTGCGGTAGATTGTGTTACTGCTCTCAAGTGCAGTTAGTCCCTGATTTACACACACTTGAGTTGTGAACTTACAGATACAGACACGGACAGACCTTGCATTGTGAATGTTAATAGATGTGAATAAATCGCCAAAGTAGGATGTATAAGACTCGCTTTGCCAGATTTACGAACGAATCTGACTTAGGAACATTGTCCTGGAATGGAACTCATTTGTAAGTCAGGGACTTACTGTATTTAGGGCCCATTCCTGTGGAAGAGTTTTTAAATCTCTTCCTGTTGGAATTACATTAGTTATCTCAGCACAAACTTACTCTGATACAGATGTGGGTGCAAAGAACGGGTGCTGTTACACCAAAAGCCCAGCCTGTTTATGACATTGATGTGGAGCCAGGCAGTAGAGAAAAGATGAAATTTGATACAGAAGCTGGAAAGGTGGCGATACAAGTTAGGCAGTCACAAAGTATTTTGTAAAGCTATCACCTATACTACTGTGGTGGCAGCATAAAAATAAGCTTATAGCTCTAGGCAAAAAGGTTAGAAAAACAGATAACATTAATTCATTTACTATTAACTACATTCCTATTAACTGCACTTGACTGCAAAGCATTGCAAGAGAGTTCAGAGAAGAAATGGCAGGTTTGCAAGCAAGAGTAAAAAGGAATAGAGAGAATCCAAAACCTCAAGGACTTCCAGGGCTGAAAGGTGCAGACAAGTAACTTCCGACCTGTGTAAGGTGGAGCTGAGAACACTGAGCTGCAAGGACTTCAGCGACATCAAGCACCAGGCCAAGCAAGTAGCCCTCACTGCCAGTGTGACCACTCCGAGGCGATTTATTACGCCACCCAGAAAATCACTTCCATGGACAAAAGCCTAAAGGAGCAGCTCTCCTCCAAGGAGTGGGAGAGACAAGAGGAAGGAGATGAAGGAGACGGTTTGCACAGTATGATTTGGGAATCATGGCAGACCACTGATTGTCTGTCATGCGGCCCCTGAATGGTAATGCCTGTCCATTGATGGCTGCCCTGGCCCTGGTTCAGAATTCTGTTAGATGTTTGTGTGGCAAACACATACCTTTTGAGTTTTTGTTTCCAGATGAAGGGCCACATCTGTACTCAGAGACTAGTATTCAGCACCCAGAGATCCTTCACTTTGACACTGAAACTCTGGCGAAAGGCTGAGGGTGTAGCCCAGTGACATTCACCTGCGTGCCCAGGGCCTTTGGTTCATCTCGGGTTGATCTCCGCTAAAGAGAGAGCTCAATTCTCTCTTTAGTGGTCTTTCTTATCTTCACACATATCACGTTGCTCTTCCCTGAGGGGGGAAAAAATGCATTGACGCCCTGTTGAAATTATGCAACTTTTGCTGTTGTCTTCTGCTCATAACTTTTAAGAACCTATAAGAATAATGTCCTGTCTGTTACGGAAGCTGAGTGGAAATAGAGCCCCTCGGCTTTGAGGAAAACCTCCCATGTCAATCCAAAATAGATAAGTGTGTAAACAAGAAGTAATCCACTGTTGTACTAGGCTTCTGCAAATTCAGAGTTGTTACCCTTCTGCCTAAGGAGGGTGTGCACATCAGTGGGAGAGAAGCAGATGAGCAGGGTAACTGACTAAGACAGTGGCCGTGTGTCTGTTTAGGATGTTCGTGGCAGCAGGACTGGGTAGAAGGTGAACTGCATGCCTGGCCACAGGCTCGGCCCACCTCACGGGACTCTGGCACCACAGTACTCCAGAGTTGTCCCCGGTTGGGCAGACACTGCCAGGACTTTGTACCTACCCATCATTCATTGGGTGCAGGCTCCCCTAGAAGGGTCAGGAGCTGGCAAACAACAGCAGAGCAGCGGCTCCTGACAGCTAAGGCAGCGGTCTTCACTGACAAGGAGTCTTGACAGTGTGTGACAGTGTCCGCCACAGCCGTACACCTGTACAATACACAAGTAGGGTATAAGGTATACAAACAGGCATAAGGTAGTTGAGAGGAACTCTTAAAAATGCCAGGTGCTAATGTAGCTAAGAAAAAAATGTTTATCCCCCCTCTGTATTTAACAGAGAGAAGGATTATTTAGAAAAGAGTCTCTGTAAGGAAGAAATATTTAAAGTTCAATGATTTACTTTATTTTATTTTTATTCTATTACATTTATTCTAAAATAAAACAACTATTTCATTTTTATGAAAGTGTTCTTTTTCTTTGTACATATTCATAGACAGATATCTATAAAGATGGTCGCCTAATAACAATTTACAGATGGTAAAGTTCAGGGTAAATTTTTTTATTTCTATATTTTTTTATTTCTGTATTCATTGTATTATTTATGATAATCATTTGTCAGTTAAAAAATAGAGTCATAAAAAAAAATAGAGTCCTAAAGAGCCAGAGAATTTGGATCCTGGTCACTTTGGTCAGAAGTAATATACAGGCGAGTTTCTAGCTGGATTCTTTCAGACATCAAATGAGTGAGAAAAAGGACAAGACCATTGTGGAAAACTAAAGTTACCTATGATAGTGGGTACCTGTTTTATTAAATCTACTTTAATATATATTTCTGTGTAAACACAGTGATTCTAGGAAATTGGGAGTAGATGCGATTGTCTTAGGGGTGAGAAAAATCCTTAAAACTCCTCGATTTAAAGATTGGAGAAAGGAGAGGTAGGGAGGAAGAAAGAGACAGTAAAATAACACAGAAGCCAAGAAGAAAGTTCATAGAAAAAGAAAATAATCCACTTTTGTCAGATGCTGTCAATGGAACCAATCTTCTGAGTTTTGAAAACGGTCTGTTGCATTTGTGCTGTGTAGGTCATGGATGGTAGCTGTGGAGCGGCTAACTTTGTTGGGGTGGAGGGGCTAGAATCTAAGCTGGAATAGCAATCATGTAGACAGCTTTACTGCCAAGTTTGTCTGTAAAAATGGGAAGGAAGAGAGGACAGTATTTGGAAAGTCAGGGCCTTAGGGAAGATGTTTGTGAGGTTAGGAGTGGCTTGGGCATGTTCGAATACTAATGCAAATGATTGAGGAGCAGTATCAATCAAGATGAACAGAGAAGATGAGACAAACAAAGAGCCCAAAGTTATTTCCAAGAGATTGCTCTCAACGGTGGACATGAAATCTAAGTAGAATAAGCAGACACAAAGCAAGAAAGGGGCCGGTGGGAAGGGTGGTAAAGGTCAGTGAGCTGAAAGTCTCCGAGGATTTCAAGGAAGAGACGTAAGAGAAGTGGGAGAGCAAAAACTGTGGTGGGACAGGGGGCTGTGGCTGACGCGGGAAGTGTTGTCAGTAGGCTACTGCAGAAGGACCCGGGTCCGGCACGAAGGCGAGAGTGGGCATCTGAGAGTCGGGCAGAGTGAAATCCCTGGAGGTGGACACACTGCTCACGATTCCCGAACAGGCCGTCTGTGCACATCAGAGTGCGGAGGAAGGGGGTAAAGGGTAAGTGTTCAAGGAATGAAGATGATATATCTAGGAGGTTAAAGTGTCTATGAGGCTGGCATAAACTTTAACAGGAAAATAGTCGTTCTTTTCCACGATTTTCAGAGGAGCGATGTTTGAGAAAGCAGCGGAGGACTTTGCTTCCTGACTTTGAGGCATGTGGGTGAGGGAGCAACCAGGATGGAAAGCTACAGAGACTGATGTGTCCTCGGAGAAGAAATGGGTTTAGATTAACTAAAGCAAGATGCTTTTGCATAGAAAGTGAAGTGTTAGATGAGTTTATCAGCGATTGGAGGGCCAAGAAGTGGTCGTGAAAAGACTCTGGAAAGGCAGAACGTAATGAGAGTTTGTGTTAGTCAGGAAGAACCAAGAGTAGTAAGAGGTGACCGATATCATAAGGCAGTGGTGGGAACTTTTTAGAGCTTTCGGTGATACAAACAGCCCACTATGGCACGCGTGCCGTAGGCTTGTCACCACTGTCTTGGGGGTTCTGCCTTCATGTATAGTATGTCAAAAGGTCAGTCTCAGCCATCATTTAAGTCTGCTTAAATTTCAGATTCCATAAAATCTAATTTGGATCTATCTTTGCAGAAATACATTAGATCATTTTAATGTTCACAATTTTATCTGTTTAATGTTCACAATTTTAACTGTTTAACTTACCTGTCTTTGTGTACCTGACATCTGGTGCTATCACTGAATTTATTGCCTGTAGTGCTCAATTTTGAAGCTAGTCATAGATTTTCTTGTTACCGAATTTGCTTTATGACTTTCTTCTAGATTTTAAACATTTGAAGAATAGAGACTATTTTGCTTATATGATGGTTTCATAGAACCTGGAATACAGATGTTTAATGAATGCTTACTAACGTGAGTCATGAAATTTATTTAAGTAAACCTGATTATTCTTAAATTCTTACCCTGTTCCATATAACAGCATTCCTTGATGAGTGACAGTATTCTCAAAATACCTTGTTACAGTTTAGATTTAAAGTGTCCCCCCAAATCCTTGTGTGTTTGAAGGGTGATTAGATTATGCGATTGAATTCATCCTTTGATGAATTCAGTAGCTAAACATACTGTTAGGGGGTAGGGCCTGGTCAGAAGAGCCAAGTCACTGAGGTTGTGACCTGGAAAGGTGTATTCTTCTCCCCTCCTGACTCCTCTTCCTGTCTGCTTTCTGGCTGCCATGGGATGAGCAGCTGTTGTCTACCAGGCCTCCTGCCATGCTGCTTCTGCCTCAGAGCCAGCCAACTTGGGACTGAACCCACTGGAAGTGCGAGCTGAGTAAACCTCTCCTGTAAATTGCAGGTATTAGGTATTTTGTTCCAGTGAGAGGAAAATGTGTCAGTCAGTGCCAGGGAGACTAGAAAAACAGATTTAATGTAAGATTTACAAATATGTAAGAATTTAGAGCCAATATAAAGCGTGGCTGTCTTAGCTACTTTTCTCTCTTTGCTGAGACAAAATACCTGATACCCAAAGTGAAGGGAAGAAGTTTATTTGGCTCACAGTTTGTAGAGGTTTCAACCCACAGTTGGCTGACTCCAAGGCAGGGTGGCTGGCAGACAGGCAGAAGGCAGCAAGGTGAGCAAAAGGGAAACAAAAAGGGGCCTAAGCAGCTTCTTTCTGCCATTTATATCTTATCTGGGCTGCTGGGATTACAGTGGTGCCAAACCGATCAGTGGATTGATTTAGTGATCGCACACCCTCAATCCCAGCATCACACACTCTAGATTCAGCCACCTCTGAAAAAGCCCCACCTACGACCAAATGAGGCTTTGGGGGGACATTTAGGCACAAACCATAACACTGGCTGTTTTAGTTACTTTTCTCTCGTTGTTGGGACAGAATACTTGATACCCAAAGTTAGGGGAAGAAAGGTTTATTAGCTCACAGTCTGCAGAGGTTTCAGTCTATAGTCTGCTGGGTCCGAGGCAGGGCGGCATGGCAGAGGCAGGGCAGACCAGCATGGCAGACCAGCAGCTGACTGGCAGCCAAGTAAAGTGAGGAATCCAAGGAATGTATGCAAATAAGCAATGCAAACAAGCAGCTAATTAGCCTCTTCCTGTATCTTTTATCTAGGCTACCTGTCTCTAGGGCTGCCCGCACTCCCACCCCCAATCTCAGTCTCACATCCTTGATCCCAGCAGAACCATGCCAAACCGATCAATGGATCAATTTAGTAATCACACACTCTAGATCCAGCTATCTCTTACCACATGAGGCTCTGGGAGGACATCTAGACACAAACCATAACACTGGCTTACAATGGTGCCCACAGAGTCTTCCACAATGGTGGAAGAGCACAAAAGGTCTGTCTGCATGCTGGCGACCCAAAGGATCCAGCTGAAGCCCTAGAGCTGTGTATTGTCCGGAGGGAATCCATATCAGGAGGCCGAAGGGTCTGTGCTGGAAGCCAGGAGATGATGTCCACAGTGAGAGCGGAGACTGGAGCTCCTCTGAAGAAACAGAAGCGAGCTTCCTTTTCTGTTTCCCCTTTACACCATCCAGATGACAAGCCGCCCGAGGGGGGGTCTTCTGTCCTCAGTAAATGCCCTCAGCCACACCCAGAACTATGCTGATCCAATTTAGTTGGATGTTTCTTACTGAAATTGACACAATCAGTTAACTATCCCAGAAAGTAACCAATGCAGACCTCCAATAAGAATCTTGTGTAACCTAAATCCAACAAGCATGGCTCTCAGGGCCATTAAAGAGGAACACATCAAGAGCTGTTTTACATTTGAATCATGTGAATCATTTCTCATTCAACATATTAATGCCATATCTCAGGGTGCTCCACCTTCCTCACGGCTTACCGTGATGATCATGCTACTGTAGATACTTACAATTTCAGTCTTTAACTTAAAAGATCCCTATATTTCAAAAATAGCCTACCTTTTATGTTACTGCACTAGAATCAGTTCCTTTTCTTTTTCAGAGCTGACAGTCAAACCTGGTGCCTCACAAATGCTAGCAAGTGCCGAGCTGCACGCCTGGCCCTGTTGCTTACATTTTTAAGAGAAATGAATTATTTCTTACACTATACTTGAAATGTGTGTCCCTCTAAGACTTGTACTTGAGTCTGTATTACTAGTGGACACTTTCAAAACTTAGCTTCCCTCATTTTCATTTCGCTACAATTCACATCCACCGTTGTCAATAAGAACCTACATCTTCCAGGTGCAGATTATCCTTCATCATAAAACAATTGAAAATAAGTACCTCATTATGACTGGTGGTCACAGCAATGTGAAGAAGAAATCTCCATCTGTGTGAGTCAGTTCCCTAGACAACAGCAGTAATGTGAGTCGTGGCTCACGTTAGTGTAAAACTAAATAGTTACAGGCCTATTTAGAAATAGTTTTTACTCAAAAAAGAAAGTAAGGGAGCATATATTATTCATACAGAGGAATAAGTGTAAGTCTCACATGAAGAATTAGTATCAGTGAATGGGAGAAGCTACAACAGGGCATAAAAGGAAGCCTTGTGTTGAAATCGGGTTGTTTTGTAGGAAAAGAAGTCATGTAAATTTCAGGTCTCAGATGTTCAGAAATTTGAACATACAGAAAAAAATTGCCTGAAAAAGTCTGAAACAGTAAACTGCACATGGTGACGCACACTTGTAATCCCAGTACTTTGGGAGGCTGAGGTGGGAGGACCTCAAGTTCCAGCTCAGCCTGGGCAATTTTGCGAGATCCTATCTCAGAAAGTGAAAGGGCTGAGATGTAGCTCGGCGCCCTGGGTTTGACTCCCCAGTACCACAAAAATAAATAAGTAATTAAAAGAAAAACTGAAATTTTAGTGAGTGAATGTATTTATTTAGCATAGGAAAACAAACGACTGGGAATCCTTTTGCTGAGCCACTCAAGTGCTAATCTGTACACCACCAAAGGCCAGCTGGTAGTTCATTCTTGTTTCATGTGCATTTATTTTTTCAAAAATGAGCCAGAAAACTAAAGAAGAAGCTTAAAATACAGGTATTTTTTCCCTCTGCTGTGTGTTTTATGCAGTTTATTTTTACAAGATACTGATTTCTGTTGTCAGTAATACTGAGGAGAGTGATTAGTAAACGCTTCTTGTACAACGCTATCACTAAATCTTTGTGTGGTGGAGTAAAGACTCTTAACAGGTAAACATGTCCAAGTGAGCACATATTCTGTAATTAAACACACTTGAACATGTATAAAACAGAGCGACAGGATAAAATACTATACCTTACGGAAGCTTCATAGGGAGAGATAACATTCAAATTCTAAATATTAGCCGTTGTTTAATATTTCTCTGAGGAGTCTAGATGAGGGACACCCTGAACACATGCCTTCCTCGTTATTACCAATAGCTGTGAAATGATAGATATTTTACTTTATAGAAGCACTTTTTTTTTAACTTTTCAGTGCGCTTCTCCACTGTTTTACAATAATAGTTGTATCCGCTGTGCCTACATATTATCTTACCATTCAAAGGATGGACGAAATTAATGAATAATAGTGTGGAGTGAGGTTACTCTTGAGGCTTCCCCTTTGCAAATGAAAGCAGTCATAAACATTAGAGCATTTCATTTTTTCTTCAGTCATTTTCCTCATCATGCCATTACAAGCAGGAAAGTAATGGGTAAGCCTGTTTCAAAACCAAAATAATTCTTATATTTTCATATTTAAAATCTTGACATAAAATTTAAAATAGTTGGTGCTTCATTTTAAAAATGTTTGAAGTGGTATTCATTTTTAAATGGTAAATATGAGTATGTAGTTTATTAGAGTATATTTTATATACTACTAGTGATTGTATTGTTAGTAGTCTTTCCTCTGAATTAGTAGTATTGAGGCTTTTTCTTCCAAAAGAGTTGTGGTTAGATCTGCTGAGACATTTATTTTGAGGTGGAGAGAGTTTACTGCTGCTTGTGCAGAGCAGCAGTTACTTAGGCAGTGAGAATTTAAAGAAACCTAAAAAGACTAATGACAGTATATTTTTCTCTCTAGAAAACTTGGAATTTAATTTTTAAAAGAAATGGCTTTACATTTGATGTATATTTTTATAATGGAATGCAAGTTTATGAAATACTGAATGTAGCCTTAGGGCAAAAGAAAATTTTTAAAAATTGAAATTGAAGCAAAATTTTTATTAGAAGACTTTTAGTCTCACAACGACATTTGTGCTATGACTCTCTAAGTAGTTACAATGTGCTGGAAAAAATACATTTACTTTTATTCCAGAAAGAATAATTTTGTTCATAAAACTCTTATATAAGCCAGTATCTAAATTTCATGATGTTTATTTTAAACAGATAAATTTAACTTTTGTCATTGAGAATGCCCATGGTCCTACAAATATCACTTGTCTTTATTCAACCGAGATCTCCTGTGAGTGTGAGACACACACGTTTAGGTGTTGGGTGTGTGACGCTGCTCTGGGAAGAAGGCTAACCTCCATAAACACATGCTGGCAACTGGGACAGGAATGCCACCTGTCCTAGTGCTTCACAGGACTGCAATAATTAAATGGATTTATAGGAAAACCTCTGTAATAATTACAAATACTAGTTGTTATCCTGAGATAAAATAGGTGTCCTTAATTTAGTTTGAATAATTCTACTGTTTTCATGTATCTATATCTATTAGCTATATGTAGATGTATATGAGATCTCTGTCTCTCTATGTCTATCTATCTGTCTATCTGAGATCATCTCCAGTCTTACAAAAAACAATGCTTATTTTCTTCCTATGTTTCTTAGGCATCATTTTTGTTTGTTTTTGTTTGTTTGCAGCACTGGGGATTTAACACTTTGCGCTTGCTCTGCCACTGAGGTACATTCCTAACCCTTTAAAAAAAGTTTTTTTAAAAAACAAAGTCTCACTGAATTTGGATCCTTCTGCCTCAGGTTTCCAAGTAGCTGGGATTATAGGTGTGTACTGTGCTGCCTGGCGATTTTTTTATGTGCACTGTATTTTAGCTACTTGCTGGTTTCTTTCTTTTCATAATCAGTCCTGTTAGGGTGGCTAATGGTTAGAATATTGCTAGGTTACTTTCTTTTTTAGTAGAACTAGTAGAAGCTGAAAAATGAAATTTGCTGCACATAGTTCTCTTCTACTTTGGAATTACCTGATATTGTATAGCAAGAATATAATTTGTATAGTTAAAGTTATATCTTAATATTTCTGCATTTTACAATAAAAATAATGAACTGATTAGATTTTAATTTGACTCACTTTTAAAAGACTAATAAAACCTATAGATTAACAGTAAAATATGAAAATTCATATATCAGGAAGTTGTAAGTAAATTTATACTTGTACTGTTCAAAAACTTACTCTGGAGATATTCTCTTTTAAATGTTATTTAAATAATAGATTTGTGTGACAAAGTCTTTCTTAAATACATGACAAATGTGAATGTATTAAACGAGTTGGTGTGAACTGTCACTGCAGAAGAAAGTGCAAGTAATGGCTTGTCTATTCTCGAAGAGTGGACTAGAATGATAATGTCATAATTTACAAAGACTCTCATTCGCATTTCCGCCCGGGCTGTAAAGAGGCCGCGGCAGGGGAGAGGTGCCAGCGGT
This sequence comes from Hystrix cristata, assembly GCA_004026905.1. NCBI lineage: Eukaryota > Metazoa > Chordata > Mammalia > Rodentia > Hystricidae > Hystrix > Hystrix cristata. The sequence continues at coordinate 16,497 of PVJO010020694.1, forward strand.
GGCTCCTGCAGGATGCTGCGGACTGACTCAGCAGGAGGTGCACCCAGAGCACTGTCCTCGTCCCCAGAGCCGTCCCCAGAGCTGTGGAGGCCTGGTGTGGGCCAGTGCGGATCTGAGGCTTAACAGCAAGAGCCACCAAAATTCTGTGAAACGTGTCTCCATCCAGCATGAAGAACTGTAGTGGGCTCGTGGCTCACCTTGGGCAGTGAATATCACAGGTTTCTTCGCTAGAAAAACTGAAGATTCCAAGCAAAACCCACCTCGTCTTGACATTTAGGGCTCCAGGAAAAGTGCCTGGTCCCCATCTGATCACACTTAATGCCTATCAGTAAGCAGAGTGGGGATAAAAGGGTAAAGTTTCCAGTCAACTGTTTAGTGTTGCCTTTTAAAGTATGAATAGGTAATCAAAGCTCAGGAGACAAAAAGGGAAAACCTCCACCAGGAAGGAGAAAAATTAGGATAAACAGAAAAAATAAATTACCAGCCATGAAGACTACATAAATGCAAAGAGAAAATTTTAAACTAATTCTAATCAGCGTTTTCAGGAAGATGTAAGAAGAGACCATGTAAATTTTTTTTAAAAAGAAAATACTCAGGAAAAAGAACAATCATAGAAGAAAAGGCTTTCGTAAATTACAAATATTAGCCTGGACATGGTGGAGCAGGCCTGTAATCTCAGCACTCTGGAAGGCTGAGGCAGGAGGATCAGAAGTTCAAGCCCCACCCAGGCAACAACAACTTAGTGAGACTTTGTCTCAAAAATTTCTTAAAAATCTAAAAAGGCCTGGGGATGTAGCTCAGTGCTAAGGCCGTAGGTTCAATTGCCAAGATGTTGCCAAGATGAAGCGTGTACTCACTAGAAGGATTAATACAGGGATTTGCAAGCTATTGGGCCTTCACCTGCTTTTTATAAAGTATGTTTTATTGAACACAGCCATTCTCACTGTTTACATATTGTGGCTGCTTCCACAATACAAGAAGAGTAAATAAATTTTCACAGAGATAATATGGATTATGAAGCCACAGAATTTACTACCTGGCCCACTACCCATTTGTTGGAAGATAGATATGAAAAGCAATAGCGAGAAATAAAAAATAGAGTAGGGAAAAAAAAAGGTGGAAAGACAGAACAAATGATTCATAAAGAAAACGAGAAGTAGTGTTAAAAATACAAGAAAGTGTGTCACACTGAAGGACTTAAATCTTTGAACAAAGTCGGGACCTAGACCCATCACTGTAAAGTTTCAGAACAGCAGGGGTAAAGGAAAGACCCTGCAAGACCCCAGGTAGCCTAAATGTAAATGATGATCAGAAGAGCTTCAGACCTCTCAGCTACACAGCTAGATACGGAACACAGTTACCCTGAGGCTTCAAAACTGCAAAGGAAAGAGATTTTCACTATCTTTTAAGTGTCCCATGTGTATAATCCCCTTAAATCCTCAGCACCACACTATTGTGAATATCATTACTTACCCTCATTTTGCAGATGGAAAAAAATATGCTTTAGTGACTTTGACTATCCCAAAATCACTGTTACATTTGATTGCTTGGCAACCTGCAAATATTCCCAGCCCTTTCTAGTTTCTTCCCTGTACCTAGAAGTACATTTCTGAGATGTCCTAGAGCTCTGGATGCTGATCAGGTTCTGCCAGTTAAACGCATCTGTGCATGATTTGGAGGGCGAATGTGAGGCAGAGACCATCTTCTTACTGCTTCGGGCAGGTGAATTCAAGGACAATGCTTCACCCCAGCAACGTCCTGATAGTGAATTTTCAGGGGTGCTGAGAGGTAACTGCAGTGGCAGTGACAACTTCCTGACTCCTTGACCAAGCTGAGCGCCTGTGTTTGTTAACTCACGATTCATCTCCCGCCTCCTTGGTAAGCGTAATAGCTCCTTTGGTGGGTCAGTTTCTCGGTATTTGAGGGGTTGTTCCTGCAGGACCAGTCCAGATCCAACCCCTTCAGCAATTTTGTAGGCTTCTGATTTCCCAAAGCAAAACCCTTTCTTAAAATACTTCACTTGAACCCTTATGAACGCAGTTCACAGTAAAGTCTTAGTATTAAATAAGAGTAAGAAGTCTGAGATTTCTACATTTAAAAATTTCTTCCAGGCAGTCCATGCTACACAAAGACACAGTCAGTCATAAATAGGGTCTGAGTCTAGTTGAAAGATTTCTGAGAATAATTATGGTAGTACAAAGAGGTAAAGAAATGCAATATTCATTTGCTTTCTTCTACTTGAATAGTGTTTCCATGTGCTGGGCATGGCTTTAAACACTTGATGTGTATTTGCCCGCTTATGTTCAGAGATAGATATCAGTCCTCAGTTTGTATTTGAAAACACGCTTCGAGTAACTGAGTTACCTAGAGTCGCACACTAAGTGGCAGAATAAGGATTTAACTCATCTATCTCCATGGTCTGTGCTTTCGGCTATTCCATAGTTTATCATTAGTCTCTAATACTAAATTTGACCTAAAGGCAATTGAATTTGTCTAAGAATGTTGACAGAACCAACTGTAATGCACAAACATGTCTTTATTTCTATGCAATTTCCTTTTATTAGATGTAAAAGTCTCTCAGAATCCCTAAAATGTCAACGTCTTGAATTTTAGAACAAAAATACAATGTATAATAGATTCAGAAATGAAAACTAAAAGTGCTGGTATGCTACGGGAAATACATTATGACCAAAATAATGTCACCAAAAAGCATGACAAGCGTGTTTTTTTGTCACCTTGCCGTGGTCACCATTAAGTCAGAAGTTCATTTGTATGTCAGTGTCTGGAAGCCGGAGCTAAGGCTGAATGCTGCAGAAGCACTAAAGGTGCCAGGAGGCGGTGTCAGTATCACCCGGACCTTATATCTGCAGGACAGTAGACGTTTCCGTCTTTGCCCGAGTCCTGTGGCAGCAGCGCTCCCAGTGTGGACGTGTGTGTCCTGGGGGGTGAGTAAGTGCACGTCGTGGAGGAGCGCGGCGGAGGAGGTGACAGCGTCACGTGGCTGTGCCCTCAGCGTTTCCTCGTGGACCACATTGGCTAGCGTCTGCTAACTGAGGCCCGATTTAGGCCGAGACCGGGGATGCAAGTGCCTAGTCGCCGGTGTGGGGAGAGACCTCAAGCGAGAAGCAGAGAGGTGGGCAGTGGCCAGTGAGTGGACAACCAGCAGTGTTCACTGAGGCTTTTGATAGGGATTTTGGTAGGAGGCTTCAAGTTTATATAAACTTGACATTCAAAAATTCAAATTTATGATTTTATATTAAGATATCTTTTTTGGCAGAATGTACATAAAGTGAATGATTTTGCCTTTAAATTTTTTCCCTCTTTTTCAAGTATGCAGTGTTTCATATTTAAAATCAGATGATCTGGTCCCACCTATAACCATTAGTTATTTTCAAGCTGGGTTTATATATGTAGTTTGTTCTTGGGTGAACACCATCTTGTGTTGTAAAAGCAAACAAAATTTACACCTCATGCAGTATTTCTTTTTTTTTCCTTATACATACCCATCTGTTTTCATCTTCTTTTAATGAGAACTTGGGCTTTTTTTTCCCTGTAAAAACTCTGTTTTTTATTTGTTTTTTATTTTTTTTTTTTAAAAGTCCTACTTTATTTTTTATTCTTTTTTTTTTGTGGTGCTGGGGATTGAACTCAGGCCCTTGTGCTTACAAGGCAAGCACTCTAATCACTGAGCTAAATCCCCAGCCCCTGTTTTTTATTTTTATATTACATCAGGAATACTACTCTAACAAGAATTAGTATTTAAAAGGCAAAATTGAAATCTGTACCACCTTCTTCCTTAGTTTAAAGTGGACTTTCTCAAAGTCAGCTCTACCTCCCATTTGTATCATAATCTCTTGGAATTTGTTTTATCAGTGTTGATGCCTGGGACTCGGCCCTGGATCCACTGAGTCAGAATCCCTGGAAGCAGCCTAAAAATCTTTATGTCAAACACATTGCCCAGGTAGTAGTTGTATACACTAAAGTTTCAGAGTCACTGGTAATGTGTTTTTGAAAAGTACATCAGAGATACAAGTGATTAAGAAATGTGTTTTTGTCTGTTTGCTGTCTTTCATTAGATTTGTCCATCTTTTACTGCTTTTGCTTTCTTTTTCAAATATTTAACAATATATGTTCATTAGGTCTCCAAAACTAAGGGAATAGAATTATTAAGTATAAATAAAATTACATAGTAAAAATGTGAAGAGAAGTATCCTTTTTAGACAATCCCTTACCATCATTGATTAATTGGCATTACTCTTAAAGAGCCAGAGATTACATTGAGTAAATACTTTTATCAGAGTATCAGTTTCAAGTGGGCATACCCCAAACTCAGAATGGCCGTAACAGTGAGGGAAGACCCAGAGGGTAAGCTCCTCATCACTCATCACTGCAGTCATTTCGCGCAGCTCTGGCTTCAGTTCTCCTTACTGCCCCGGCCTGCCTTCTGTGCTGACAGGTTTACACCCTCTAGACGTGCTCTATTTCATGAGGTTGTATCCCCTGCATGATTCAGTAACCTCCCAAGCCACACCTATGAGCACTTGAAGTGGGGCAGGGTGGGGGGACCTAGATACAAACTGTAACACACGTAATTAGTGTCTTCTGATACACTTAATTGGCTATGAGCCAAGTCCTACAAACTGATCTCAGTCTTGTTGGTATTGGGTGATGTGGGGAGTTTTTATACTAAAGATGCTTGGACCTCCACTTAGGCCTGTTGCATCAGCAGGCTTATATGATTATGTCTTGAAAGCTATCTAAGAGACTTTAATGCCCGGATAGCATTGCATGCCAATGTCCTATAGAATTGTTCTTATCGTCATATCTTATTCTTCACTGTCATTTCCTGGACAGCCAGAAGGACTACAATGAGCTGTTGCCAAATTTAGTCTATTGAGTCTGAGCATATTTAATGTGAAACATGCCATGTTATTCAGAAAACTCTATTATCAGACTTATTAATAGAGTAAAATATTTTTCCAAAACTGCACAAATTGCAACCAACTAAACTACTAAAAAACACACTTTTAATACAAATAGTTTTATCTAAAATACTTAGAGTGGGAATTATATTTTATTGAGTGTACACCACGTACACCTGGTAACCGTGTGCACCATTTCATTGCCTTTGGCTTCTTTCAGAATTTTACATTTAAGCAATACTTGAAATATTAAAATTATTTATCTCCCCAATTCATTATCGTTTGGGCCTGTTTTAAAAACAAAAAGGTGAAAATCATTTTAAGGGGTATTAAGGTCATGCCAATGAGAAAAAATATTTTACCAATCTTCATTGTATACAACGTAAAATATTGCATTGTTTTGATTCAAGTTATTTAAACAAAATTTATTGTGACACTGAAGATATGAGAACTAAAATTTCAGAAACTGATAAATTCATCATTTCTTAGGCTTGGTTGGTCTTTTGGAAACAAAAATTAGAGAAATAGGGCTCATTAACTATCATCAAGGTCATATTTACAGTATAGTCTCACCCGAATATCCTGAAATTTCCACTGGAAAGTGACATAAGAAATGAAGTTAACATAGAAAGATTTGTTCTGAAATGCCACATCATGATAAAGTGAAATAGAAAGCATTGCTGTTTTTATAGCTGTTAACATTTCATTTCCTGGAAACTTCTTAATGTGCTATGAAGACAAATAAAAAAATTTTTAAAAAGCATCATATGAAATAATCTAGGTAGCCAGAGAATTTACTATGAAGCTGCATTCAGACTCAGAAATATCTTTATGTTTATGTTCTAATGAGAATATAAATCATATTTTGCCATTTTGTCAGTAACTTACAACATGCAAAATTTGAATCAGAACTAATTTTCCAATAGTCTGTTTGTGGCATTAGAGAATTGTTATTAAACCATTTTAAACTCTAAGAAAAGAAATTTACAACTCAAGGTGTTCATAAATTTAAACTGAAATCACATTATCCTGATTGCTTAGTGCGAGTGTGTTTAAGGTTCTGATTTGTGTAATTAGCAGAGTTCCTGGGACTCATTCAGGACTTAGTAAATATTAGTTGTGCTGAACTATCCTCATCACTGCTACCGTTACTACTGCTGTCTCCTTTTACCCGTATTTTTCATAAGAATGGTTTAATGTGATTTCCTTTTAGTGAGAATTCATAGCTCTTTATCTACACAATCCACTTTGTGACTATTAGCATTATACACAAATATTTTTTAAAGTCTCTCACTTGTGTGAGATCATCTCATTAATATAGAAGAAGAACTTGTCATAAAATCTACAGGAAAATGTAAGTTTTTGAAGTCTTTTTCACTAGTATAGTATATATAATACTAAGTATCTTTAATGGCTTATACATGAGAGAAGTAAGACCGTGAAATACTTATGCTATTCTATTTGTATTATTCTATTAATATGCATGTGTATATATGCACATATTTCTATTTCTGTTTCTTTCTGTGTCTGACCGTACATTGAAGGTCATTTATTCACATTGACACTACCAATTCCAATCTAGCACCACAGAGTTGGTAGTAATTCTCCCCTTTTATATTTGTAACTGTTCTTTGATAGGGGAAAGTTTGGCTCCTGTTGCTCTTAATGTTTTAGCTTCTCCGATCCATCCTTTTGTCCATAACCAGCATTGTGGCAGGATGCTCCTTCTTTCACACAGGTGCCTTCTCCCCAGATTCAGGCTCTGTCCTAGCCCTGTCCTTGTCTCTGTACACGGCACCTGACGCCTGTGGCTTAAAGCAGGACAGGTTTATTCCCTGTTAAAGCTCACAGTTTAGTCCCAGTTGGCCGGCTCCAAGGCAGAGGGCATGGCAGAGGTTATACAGAGGAGGAAAAACTGCTCCCATCGTGACACCGGGAAGCAGACAGAGTGAGGGAAGGAGGCAGGGAGGAAGGTAATGCCCTCCCCCAGCGGCCAGCCTCTCCCAAGCAGGTCCCACCTCCAACAGCACAGCACTGGTGAGTCCACCCCCTGTGATGCAGCCACCTTCCAGAAGCCCCGCTGGTGAGTACATGCGGCCTTTGGGGACATTCTTGATCTAAACCATAACATGTTCCAGCTCCCCCTGTCAGTTTTCTCCTTCTGCATGAAGTCTTCACTGTAGTTGGTCCCTGACATGTGTCTTGCTCTGCACCCGCAACTGAGATCTTAACACTCCTCACCCTGCAGAGGCTGCGAGTCCTTGTGACAGGCCGCTCCTGATGCAGGGATGCTCTGACACCACCCCCGCCCCCGACTGCCCTTCTGTGGAAACACACCCCTTCCCCTTCTTGGGATCTGACACTCTGAGCTGGTCCACCTCTGAGTGGACACGCTTCTCGCCCTGCTGAAACTCTCACACCTCATTCTGGGTCTCCCCACAGTGCCCTCAACAGGATGCCTTCCTTGCCTGCGAGGAGCCTGCTCTAGTATAAACTTTAGAGTATTGGCCGAGGTTGATTTTAGATCTGGGATTAAAGACACGGTTTGAATGGTGGGACTGTCCGTGGTGCTAACCATTCCCTGGCTTCTCTCCTGCGTGCTCGTGTGGCTGTCCTGTGTTCCGCCATCTTGAGTCTTACCCATTGTTACCTGTCTAACATCTCTTATCTGATCCTGAGATTTTTCTTATGCTCTCTTAAACATTACTTCATTCCTATGTCTTGACTAGCTAGGAACTTGTACAAGTCTTTTAGAAATGTGCTGTAATACCATTTTCTGAATTTCTTATATTTTGTTCTGATTTTCCTTTTTTTTTTTAATGGTCAAAGAACCTTCCTATAAGCCTGCTGGAAGATAAATGGTTTCAATTAGTGGTATCTTAATTGATAGACATGTAGTTCTAGTATCTTTTTCTTTTTTTTTTTTTTCCTTTCTCTACTGGGGATTGAACCCAGGGTCTTACTCATGCTAGGCAAGTGCTAAGAGCTCCATCACTTAGCTATGGCCCCTGCATGTACACGTGTATACGCACACACACACACACACACCCCACACACACACCTCTTTTTTTGAGACAGGGTCTTGCTAAGTTGCCAGGCTGGCCTACACAATCCTTCTGTCTCGGTCTCCCTAGCAGCTGGGATTGGAGGTGTGTATCACCAGCAGGCCTAGTATCTAACAGGACTTAGATACTTGCTGTAGTTTGAATCAAAGGTCCGTATAGTAACGACTTGGTCCCCAGCATGGTACTAATGGGGGTAGTGGAAACTTAAGAAGTGTGGCCTAGCAGGAGGTTTCAGATCACTGGGGTGTGATCTTGAGGTGACTGTGGCTCCCTGGTCCCTTCCTCTCTTACTCTTTCACTTCCCAGGCATGAGGTGAATAGTTTTACCCTTCTGTGCACTTCCATCACGATGTGCTGCCCAAAGCAGCAGGGCCAAATGATAGACCGAAATCTCTAAAACTGGGAGCCAAAATAAACCTTCTCTCTTTATAAATTGATTATTTCTGGTATTTGTTACAGTAATGGAAAGCTAACGTTTGACACAATCCTGATGTCACAGTTCTACTGTCTTGTGGAAGGAGAACTTTGGAAAAGCACACACATGCACTTTTAATGAGGCTTCTTAGCAGTTGCCACCAGACAGGCTGTCTGGAGAACCAGGCCCATTCTGGGATCCACTTCCCCTGCCTTCTGTCCCATTGGGTTGTAGGCTCTTCGGCTCCTGCTAATCCGTTAACTAACAGATGCAGCTGCTGTGACAGTAAACCCCACACTTAGCCAGCAGTTGGTTTCGCTGGAGATGGCCTCAGATACATAGCTTGGTTTTCATGTATATTAGACAGAAAGTGAATAATAGACACTGTGTGGCAAATAGCGTTATAATTTAAAAGCGGAGTACACCGACAAATGCCTAAATCCAAAGGAGCAGCTAGGCTTCGCTGGTAATGGTACCAGTAATAGCAAATGTGACTGTGGCATCCAGTGTATTTAACGAGTATTTCCTCCTGCTTTCCGTATCATATTAGTATATTCCCTTGTGTATACCCAACTGGACTAAGAAAAAAAAAATCTTTGTATTTTTTTAAGTAATTGTTTTTGCCTTCTTGTGACTTGGTGGAGGAAGCAAAAATGTATAAGAATCTCAGAGCTAAAAAAAAAAAAAAGAATCTTAGAGCTAAGTGTGCTAATTTTGGCTTTTTGGGCAACCGTTTATTCCTGAGATCCTAACCAAAGGTATTTTTTTCATCTATTTTACTCTCAACTAAGCCTTAGTTTTTTTTTTACACATCTGTGTCTGAGTTTTGTGGATTCAGATTACCATTTGTCTTGTATTACTTGCTTTCATTATTAGTAACAAATAGAGCCTGCGTTTCTTGACTTCGTTAAACCTGTGCTTAAATCTTCTGTAAAACACTTTCACAAAGTCCTTTCAAATGCTGTGATCTTTTAAGCTTCGTACTCTTAATCCTGATAGCACCTTAAAGTAAAAATACAATATTGAGCTCCTCTCTTTTGATTCGTTTTCGGAAAGGAGTTGTTGCCATGAGAGTCTCGCCGTGTTGCTAGGCTGGCCTTGAACTGGGGATCTTCCCGTCTCAGCCCCCAGCTGTCTAGCAGCTGGGCGTACAGGTGCACGCTGCTACACCTGGCCAGATGCCTTGCTGTCCCTGCTCCTAGACTGTGCCTCTTCCTGCCTCTCCTGAACCACATTGCAGCCACCATCATACAGATCGTGGATAAAGATAGAGACCACAAGCTCACCACTTGTATCTTATCTTGGCTTCTTGTGTTTGTTTGTTTGTTTGTTTTGATCTTTTCAGAGCTATAGGTTTATAGTTTTAATTAGATTTGGAACTTTCAGACCCAGCTAGTCCCCTTCTTGGTATCTTCCCAAAAGAGTTAAAAGCAGCGATACATGCACCCCCATGTTTATAGTTTGTAATAGCTAAATCTTGGAAACAGCCCAAATGCCCATCAGCTGAGGAATGGATAAAGAAAATGTGGATTTTTTGTACAATGGAGTACTACTCTGCCATAAAGAATGATAAGCTTGAGATATTTCTAGGTAAATGGGTGCATCTTGAGACCATACTCTTAAGTGAAATAAATTGGACACACGTTTAAATACTGCATTGTTTCTCTGGTGTGAGAAACTGAAAGTGTAAATAAAGACTAAAATTATTATATTGGGAAAGGGAAGAAAATGTCCAAATGGGAAAGGGAACAAGGGAGGGGGACGTAGAAAGGAACAGAGGGACAAGAGAAATAAGAAATGGAGGGAAGAAATGGAAACAAAGCTTTTGTAAATAAGGAGGGAGGAGGGGGCGAAGGGAGGAGAGGGGAACAGAAAAAAAGAAGCAGCAAGATATATCATGTACAGGTACAAATCCCCTATGGTGAGTGTTATCACTATGTACATCTAAAATGTACCATTAAAATGAAGTTAAAAAATACATTTGGAACCTTTTATCATTGATTCTTCGAATATCAATTCTGAATGCCCAGCCGCTTTCTGAGACTCTGACCACACCTGTCTGAGACATTGCCTAAGCACACTGATACTCTTTTTGTTATTATTTTCTCTGTCTTGTCCTCTTTGATTTTGAGTATCTTGTATTGCCATGTCTTCAAAGTGAGTAATCTTTTATTCTGCAGTACTTACAATGTTGGTTATCCAGCATGTTTTTTTAAAATCTCAATTGTAGTTTTTAGTCTCAAAATTTTGTTATTCTTAGTCTTTGTTCTCCTTCACACACCCCTGCCTTCTTCCATTGTTTTGAACTGTGAGACATACTTATAATAGCTGTGGTAATGTCCTTGCCTACACAATCTGTCATCTGTGTCATTTGGGTTTTTTTTTCCTGTTGACTTTTTCTTTAATATGGGTTGTATTTTTCTCCTTTGCATGCTTTGTAATTTTCTGGTGAGTGCCAGGTAGTGTAGATTTTATATTGTTCAGGTTGCTAAATTCTTTGACTTTAGAGATTTTTGAGTTTTGTTCTTAAAGGCAGTCAGGCTACTTGAAAACAATTTGATCCTTTTAAAGCTTGCTTTTAAATATTACTGTAAAGAAGCGAACATTCTTATTCTAGGGCTACACATCTGAGGCAGTTTCTTTGCTAGTACTCAGCCCAGTACCCCAGTACTGTGAGCGTTCTTCACCTTGCCTTTTCACAGTGTGTAGTTTAAAATTGTGTGAGTCAGTATAAATACCTGCTACATACTAAATCTTAATCCATTGGAAACTTTACCTATTAACACACTGCCTGATTTTTTTTTGTAGCTATACTAACAAAGCTGTTCCATGTGTGTATATATATGTGTGTGAAATTTGTATAATTCTGGCCTTGCTTAGGAATACCTTAGCATCAATATATTGTGCAATTTAGTGCTACACACGTCTACTTAGTAAAAACTTTACTAAGTTCACACATTCCAGTCAGGACTAGTCCGTGCGTCTGCTTTGACGTAGTAATGGGGTAGTTTTGAATTCAGGATAATTCTTTCAAATACAGACAGTTACCAGGTATTACAAGTGATTTAACTTGAAAAGCTTCTGTAACATTCCATAACTTCCTATGTTGAAAATTGTTCTTTTTCAATTAAATATGTTGGTATCTTTGTTGGAAACAAATTGAACATAAATGTAAATTTTTATTTCTGGACTCTGAGTTACATTCTGCTGAGACATATACTAGTACAGCACTGTATTGGTTACTATGGTTTTGTATTAAGTTTTAAAATTGGAAAATGCGAGTCCTCCAACTTGGCTTTATTTTTCAACCTTGTATTGGCTATTCTGAGTCCTTTACATTTACATGTGAATTATAGGACTGGCTTCTCCATTCCAAAAAATAAAAAGGCCACCAGAGTTTTGATAGGGATTGCATTAAATCTGTTGATCACTTTGGGAAGCATTCCTACTTAACAATATTAAGACTTCCAGTGCATTAACTTGAGATATTTTTCCATTTATTTGTGATTTAATTTCTTTCAAAAATGCTTTATAACTTTCATGTGCAAGTCTGTTAAATTTATTCATATTTTATTTTGTTGATGCTATTGTAATATATTCTTAACTTTGTTTTCCCATTGCTTACTATTAATGTAAAAAGAAGTAACACATTTATTTCTGTTTACTGACCACATATCCTGCACTATGCTGAACAGGTTTTTCCTCTTTTTCTTGTGTATGTTAGGATTTACTGCATACAAGATCACGTCATCTGTGAAGAGGTAACTTCTTCCTTTCCGGTCTGAATACTTTGACTTCCCTACTCAAAACTTTGGTTAAGATCCCAAGAGACCTCTTTTCATCTAGCTCTTGACATTGGTCCTCGTCTTGTCTTTAGCCATCCGGACCTAGTATTAGCCAAGAATCGTGCTAAGTCATGCAGTAAGAGTCCCTTCAGCCTTGATATCTAACCAGGTTCCTCATCGCCCCTTCTGATGTGTAAGTGCTTGATCGGGCCTCAGCAAGCATCCTGGCAGTCAGTGCAGCAGGCGTTGCCCTACTCCACACACTCTGCTCCTCGGCTGTGCACCCCCACCTGTGTCTGCCGGGATTGAGCCTTCTCTCTGTCCCCTATTGAGACAGTCTGGACACCTACTGACATAGTGTGGGATAAAATAATGTTTTCCTTACTCTTTTAACAAGTGTCAGAATACTGTTTTTCTTTATCAGCCTTATTTCTTTTTTATGCCTAATTGTCCTGCTAGATCCTCCAGTACAATATTGAATAGAAGTAGTGAGCAAGAATAATGTTAGACATAGATTTTCACATATGTTCTTTATTAGTTAAGGAAGTTCCCGTCTATTCCTAATTTGTTGAATCTTTGTCATGAAAGAGTGCTGCATTTTATCAAATGCTTTTTCTCTTTTTTTTTTTTTTTTTTTTGTGGTGCCGGGGATCTATCTTTTGAGATGATGATGCTTTTTCTTTGTCTGTTGAGATGATTATGTGTTTTTTCCCTTTATTCTCTATTATGGTGTGTTACGTTTGCTGATTCTTATGTGTTAAGCCAACCTTACCTTCCTATATGAATCCCATTTGTTCCTATTTACATTTTGCTAGTTCAGTTTGCTGGTACAGATTTGTATGACATTCATAAGAAATGCAGGATTTTAGTTTTCCTTTATTGTGATATTTTTGTCTTGTTTTGGTATTCTGGCCTCAAGGAAAAAACTGGGAAGTGTTCTTTCCTCTTCTTTTTTTAAGAGTTTTTAAACATTCAGAAATATATTCTTGTCCTAAGGCTGCTGCAATACAACCCCACAAACCAGGCAGCTTACAAGAGCAGTTTTATTCTGTCTAGAATTTTGACATCACGGTGTGAGCAGGGCTGGTTCCTCCTGAGGTCTCAGGGGAGACTTCACTCACTCTGGTAACCCCTGTGAGCCTTGACGACCTGAGTCTGGCTGACGCATCACTCCGGGCTCCGCCTCCCGCTTCAGTTGGCATTTCCTGTGCGTCCTATTCAGTATTCCTTTTTCAAGAAAGTCAGTCGCTTGGGTGAGGGGACCACCTGACTGCTTCATTTGAAACATGACTTCATTTGAAAGTACATCTTAATAAATCTGCAAAGACCCTATTCCCAAATAAGTTCACAAATAAGTTCACGGGTGTTAGGATTTGAACCTTTCTTTTTTTTAGAAACACACTCTTCTACAACATATAGAAGTCATCAGTTAAAGTTGTCTACACCTGGGCCATATTTACGGGAAGTTTTGATTACTAACTCAAGCTTGTTTTAAGTATATTCAGATTTTCTACTTCTTCTGAGGTGATTTCAGATAGTATGTCTTTGTAGGAATTTTTCCGTATCATTCATGTTGTCGATTCATTGAGTCATAGGCAGTATTCCCTTGTTATCTTTTTTACCTCTTCGAGGTCGGTAATGATGACCCTCTTTTCAGACTTCATTTTAGTAATTTCACTGTTGTCTCTTTTTCTTGGCCACTCTAACTAAATGTCCATTTTGTTGGTATTTTTCAAAAACTGACTTTTTGGTGTAATGGATTTTTCTTTATTGTTTTTCTAGTCTTTCCACTCCAATTTTTATTATTTCTGTTCTTCTGTGTTGGGTTTGGTTTACTATTTCTCTAGGTTTGTAAGGTAGAGAATTGACTTATTGATTTGAGATCTTTCATCTTTTTTGTGTGTGTGTATGGTGGGGATCGAACTCAGGGCCTTATGTTTGCGAGGCAAGCACTCTAACCACTGAGCTAAATCCCCAGCCCTCACCTTTTTTTTTTTCCTTGAAAAATGCTAAAGATTATTAGCATTATTTTATTTTAATTTTATTTTTATTTTTACCAAGAACATGTATTGGTACATTGTATACATAATGATCATAATCAACATGGTTATTTTGTACCTGTACATGATACATCTTGGTTTTCCCTCCTCTTCCCCCTTCCCCTCTCCTCCCTTCCATTCACCCACCCCTCCCTATTTGCAACAAGTATAGTTACACTTTTCCATTTTTTTCCCCTTTCATCTTACTTTTCTTTTAACCTTCTTTTTTATCCCCCTTTTCCCTATCTAGTTCTCCTCTTTTTTATTTTTTTTTTTATTTTTACCAAGAGCATGCATTGGTACATTGTATACATAATGATCATAATCAGCATGGTTATTTTGTACCTGTACATGATACATCTTGGTTTTCCCTCCTCTTCCCCCTTCCCCTCTCCTCCCTTCCATTCACCCACCCCTCCCTATTTGCAACAAGTGTAGCTACACTTTACCATTTTTTCCCCTTTCATCTTACTTTTCTTTTAACCTTCTTCTTTATCCCCCTTTTCCCTGTCTTCTTTATCCCCCTTTTCCCTATCTAGTTCTCTCTTTTGAATACTATCTCTCTTTTTTTTTAAACAAAATATCTATTCTACCCCTTTGTCCTTATTTACACTTATGGTTTCTCATATCAAAGAAACAATTCAATGTGTACTAATAAGTGTCTGATTTATTTCACTTAATAGTATGTTCTCAAGGAACATCCATTTACATACAAATGACTCTAGTTTATCCTTTTTAATGGTGGTGTAGTACTCCATTGTGTAGAAAAACCACATCTTTTTTAGCCATTCATCAGTTGTTGGGCATTTAGGTTGTTTCCAAGACTTAGCT
>PVJO010020695.1:0-31500 GCA_004026905.1 Hystrix cristata
ATATCCCTTTTTTTTCTTTCTCTTGGCTGGTCACTCTGGCTAATGTTTTGAATACTACACTGAATAGGAGCATTAATAGTAGACATTTCGTTCCTGATTTTACAAGGAAATCTATCATCAGTTTTTCTTCATTTGATATGATATTGATATAAATGGCTATAATCAGATTGTGATAAGGTCCTTCTACTCCAATATTTTTCAGCGTTTTTATCATTAAAGGATGTTGGATTTTGTCAAAGGCTCTTTCTGCATCTATTGAGATGATCATGTGAATTTTGTCCTTGCTCTGTTTCTGTGATGTATTGGTCTTAATGAATTGCATATGTTGAACCATCCTTTCAACCCCAGGATGCACCCTACTTGGGCATGATGTATTTTTGTGTGTGTGTGTGTGTGTGATTTGTTGCTTTCTGTTTGCCAGTATTTCTTTGAGAATTTTTTGCACCTATGTTCCTTGGCCTCTAGTTCTTATTTTTGTTGTTGTTGTTGTTAGATCCTTTTCTAGTTTTGGAAACAGGTTAATACTAGTTTGCAAAAATGACTTTGGGAAGAGTTGGAGAACTATTGGCATTAGATCTTCCCTGAAGTTCTTGTAGAAGTTAGTGGTGAATTTATCGAGTCCTGGGCTTTTCTTAATTGGTAGGTTTTTTTATTACTGCTCCAATTTCATTGCCTCTTTTTGGATTATTCAGAGTGAGATTTCTAAATAATACTTTTGTAAAGTTGTTCAAGAGATGTGGAAAGATTGGTCTATTATCTCTGGTACCTGATCTTAAAAATTGCTTTGATGCTTTAACATCAGTTTTAATTAGAGGAGAGAGGTTCTCAGAATTGTGTGTTCCCACAGTCATCTGAACTAAATTTATTTCTCACAGACCTCAAGAAGAAAACCATGGGTCTCAGCTTCAGAGACATGGACTTAGGGAAACAGATTTTATACTCTGAAGATGACTTTTGATTAGAAACGTTTACTATACAATAGTTTTTATAGAGTAAATGTGAAGTCTGAGAATTCTATAAAAGTTAAACTGTGGAATAATGTTATTAAACTAAAATTCAAGATAAAACTAAACCCAGAATGGTCTCCCAAATATACATATGCCTCTGAACCTTATTTGAGAAAATTTTGTTACAGTACTCTAGGATTCAGTATGTACGATCAATGTTTATCATCTCATCTTCTCTTACAACAGATCTATGTAATCAATAATACCATCCATCTTTCCGTAACTGAATGCATGTTCTTTGGTGGGGCTGGCATTTTAGTCTTGGTCTTATAACTTTAAGCATTATTAAAATCAGATGGCCTTTCTACCATAAATAATTTTTGTGATGCTTAAGAACTCATAAAGCCCTGTTATATAATCCATCATATGTGGATTTCATAAGGACCACTGGGATAATAGGTTAGATATTGTTTCTGTGGGCAACATGATAGTAAGGCCCATGTCTTCCTTATTGTTTTTCTGGACACAATCCCTTATTTTATTAAGAAGAATCCATTTTATACTACCAGTCATTTTAAACTATTTGATTATTATTTTTAACAAAATGCAGTTATTTAGAATAACTAAATCAATGGTTGTTTATTAAATTTCATGGTATGTTTAATTCTGAATAACATGGAAATTATATAAACCAGTATTTCTGTGGGTACAATTGAAAACCGTAAGTTATGCAGGTGCCCTGGGGTATAGAGCCTGGAGGCAGAAAACAAGTGAGTCCTGTTGTTTTAAAGCAAAAGCTAAACTGTCATGATTCTGAAGATCTGCAACGTGACCTTCAAAGCTATGGAAAGTCCTGCGGCATCAATCTGTTTATTTCACCTGGTAGCTCTTAGATTTATCTACCTATGTATGTGTGCATGTGTGCATGCGTGCGTGCGTCAACGCATGTGTGTTTGTGTGTGTATGCTCAGTCTCGAAGCACACGCCACTTCCACAGGGGATCAAGAGTGACCGATGATAACTTGAAACACACTGCTTTACTGCTTCCACAGCACTGCATCAGTGTGTCATTCCCAAGTCTCATGTGGCCCAAGCTCTTCTGTTGCCTGAACTCTGTCTCTTTCAAATTGCAGTGTGCCCTAGTCACTGAGGCTAAAAAGTGAAATCATCTCTAACAATGGTCTTTCTTTTGGCAAGTGAACCCAAGCAAGTATTTGTGCTCCTGTTTTCAGTGCAACATATCATCACAAGTGCTTCTGCCTCATTAAATGGCAAACTCAGTGTCACTCAGAAGGGTAGTGTAACAGCCAAATATTTTGAGTAAACCAACGAGATATTCATGAGAGCAAAACACTGCAGAATGGGGTTTCTGTACATAAGGATGAAATAAATGTTAGTCATCATCACTGTTACTATTATTATCTATCACCTAACCTGTAAAGTGAACCTTATATTATGCAGTGCGTGTGTTTTGAATGTTCGAGTGTGTATTACTTTTCCATAAACTGAAACATGCTTAAAGATCACAGTGTTGTTAGATGTTTAAGGGTTTCACAGCCAAATTTTGAAAAATGATAATTGATGATTAGTTGCAATATGATTACAACCCCACACTGAATAAGTACGTAGTTTTAAAATTTATTTTAAGCATTCTGAAAATGAGGGTATAACAGAAATGTAATATGATGCTTATCTGTGGAGTATAATGTTCAAATGGAATAAAAGAGTCCATGGATAACTGACTATACAGAGACAGAATTTTGTAGAAAAGATGAGGAATGATTATGTCTTTAAGAAAAATGTAAATGCATTTTATAGTTTCATTTAATTTTTAATTCATAAATAATACATATATTTATGGGGTGCAATGTGGTGTTTCGATATGCATCAATAATCGAATCAGGGTAATTAGCATATTCATCATTTTGAAATTGTCTCCCTTTGGGGAAATCTTTTGAAACTCTATAGCAAATTTGATTGTTGAGATGCTTATTCAGGAAAGCATTTCCAACATCTTTTGTTCACCCACACTCTGTGTTTGGTGATGTCTGCATACATGTTATACATTGATGACATTTTCATCCTAGAAATGGATTGTCTCCATAATTGAACACCTGCCACAAGGCACAACGTCAGATCCACAATGTGCTTTCAAACATTCTGGAGCTAATATATTAGGAGTTACCAGAACACGTTGCTCAAAAATAACAAAAAAATTAATCAAAATGTCCTATTTTAGTTTTGCTAGCAACAGCAGGGCACAGTGGACCACAGAACTGATTAGTTAGTTATTAAATAAGAACAGTGGTGACAGAGTTTTAAAATATCAAATTAGTCTAACAGAGCTCCTAGCAAAATAGGAAAATCTGAGCACAAGCTGGGCTGTACACACTGTAGGAGACCATCTATGAAACTTGGAAATAACAAAGGTTCTTGCTAATGTTGCCGTCTGCCAAATTTTCAGATTCTTGGCTTTTAATAGTTACTCTAGCTTGTTCTGCTTTGTGTGTACTTTTTATCACAATTTACCCACCAAATCTGAGATGATATCTAGGAAATCAAGGACCTAAGGGCATTAGGTCTGGCCTAAAAAATGCTCATCTCCCTGGCATCTGGCATTGTCATGGCTGCTCAGAAACTGGAAACAAGCCCAATCATGAGAGCGGACATATGTATTGGGCAGCACCACCAGATGGTGTGACCAGAGAAGGAATGGAAAGTTTGATATAGAAGCAACTGTATAACCTATTAATGCCTTCTCTAGACCACTAGGTCACTATTAATGGTAGGCAACTAACTGGCAAAGTAGAATCAGTAGTTTTAAGAAGCTACATAGTGAATTAGTGTTCTGAGCAGCTGCCTTCTCATGGCAGATGAGAATTCCTGGGAACTCTGGGATGCTGCCTGTGTATTCAGACTAAAAAGGAAATTGCTGACAAGGTGGTGCCTATACTTCTCCTAAAACTTAGCACCATTCAAATTGGGAGCATAACAAATACTAAATGTCTCTTACCACCCATAGTTTCTTTTTTAACATTATGAAGGATCAATATCTATTTTATTGGCAGCAAGGTAAGTCCAGTGAAGAAAGGTGAGAAGAAGAAACAGCCACAAAAATGTTTAGGAGACACTGTCATTCCTTAATTTCCTTTCTGTGCTGATAATACCTCTGAATGGATGTCCATATCACTTTGAACCATTCTTCCCCAGGTTTCCACTCACCATGGAAGAGGTCAGACGCCTTTCCAAAGCCTTTCAGCTATGTAAGGTGTTCATTATGGGCCTAGGTGGGGGAAATGGAGGCTGTTTATATCTCAAATTACCTCTAGTCAGACTTTGCTCTACAACTAATTGGCATGACCTTGGGTGTATCTACTTTTGAAATATCCTTGACATCCATCTGCTATGAAGATGAATTAGTTATTTAGCTAGCAATCAGATTTCTGGTTTAGCCAAAGTGCATCCATTTCTCTTCAGGCCTATTAAGCTGAGGACGGACTTTCGGGCTAATGTACAGTGCAATCACCACCACACGGGCGATGTCAGGCACCTAAATATTTTCTATTCACTAATGAAAAACTTCTTTCTAAAATAAGAGGGATAGAAAAAAGAGGGAGGTTAGATGAAGGAAAAAGTCAATAAAGACTTAGAGATCCAATTAAGAGTTTAGGTATCTGCCAGTTTTTATTAGCTCCAACTTGGACTTACACTGCTAAGGTCAGCAAGTGGTCAGTAGGAGGCAGTGGGGCAGGTGGGGGAGGAACGGCATTAGGGTCTTGGACGGAGGGAACATCAAGTTCCTAAATGATAACAAAGATACGACGGGCCCTCACGACAGGAAAAAGCACAATTAATTACTGGGTGAGGATAAACACTCGACAAACTTCTACTCAACAGGAGGAATTCTCCCGCTACTACACAACGTGTCAAACTTTCCCCCAAGTCATTCGGCTGACTGTGCCCCTCCCCATACACAGACAGGTACAATTCTCACAGAAAAAAGGCTGGGTAATAGTGTGGAATGATATCAACATGTATGTGTTGTGAATCCTAAAATATGGGAAGCTGGGGAACAAGGGGCTACAGGTGGTGATGGAGGAGGGTGAAAATGATCAAAGTATTTTACGTGTATATATAAATGTGTGGAAATGAAACCCATCGATCTGTATAATCAATGTGCGCTAATAAAAAAAGATTTGAAAACCATTATGTTCATACCTGACAAATTAAGACATAATATGAGGTATTTGGAAGCTGTGTTAAATATGAAGTAATATTAATTTTATCTGATTTTTTTTTTTTTTTTTTTGGTTTGGTAGAAACTGAGACTTTCACTCACCATCCTGTGAAGAGCTGAATCCTGGTAACAGCCACAGGAGCGACCTGGGAACAGTCCTTTCCTGGTCTAGCTTTAAGATGATTGCAGTCTCGTAGGATGACCTTGTATGATGGTTGCCTGCACGTGGCAGGTTGGGTGGAGTTTCAACTTGGCCGATATTGGGCTATCGCTGTGGGATTGGTGAAGCGCAGTTATGGGTGTGTCTAGGTGAGCACAGGAGGCCTGAACTTGGGGTCTGTGTCTGGTCTGTCCCTCCTGATTTTCTGGTGCTGTTCCTCTGGTCTGCTTAGCCATAGTGAACTAAGCAGCTTCACTCTGCCAGCCCCTGCTGCCATGATGTTCCTGCTGTGGAGCCAGCGGACCATGAACCGGATCCCCTGAAACTTGAGCCAGTTTAAACTGCTCCTTCTTTTGCTGTCACTGTCCCACATTGTGTCCTAGTGGTGGGAAAGCTGACTGATGCACCAGGAAGAGGAATTTTAATGGACACAGGACTTTTATGGCTAAAAATCCTGAGTTTTGGAAAAACTCAGGTGGTTGCTCCCCCTTCTTACTAGCCAGGAAATCCCAGCTATTCTGTACCCAGATTACTAGCCACAAAAACTCTGAGAAAAATGTTATTTGAATCCACTAAATTCTGGTCTAAATTGTTATGTAGGATAGGTAAAATTGATACCCTGTATATTGTCAACCAGAGTTTCACCGACGAAGCAGGTAAAATGATGAAAAGATCTAGTCTTTCCTCTGGGAAGGGGGTTCTTAACAAAATCATAAAACTTGGGCTCAAACATTCCACAGTGAAATCTACCTATTGTTGAGAATTTTCTGTGACCAGAGATCCCTAAAGATATTTTAATATTTCAGTAAACTGACAACCAAAATTAAAATGATATTTTAAAGAAAAGTGATAGTGTAAGGGTCAAAGAGCAAAGAAAATGACAAAGAAGATCAATTTAAAGATAAAAGAAAGTGTAGAGAGCAAAAGAAGAGAAGAAAAAAATCTTTACCAGAATTACTAATGTGCACAAGGATACACTCAGGAATATATAAGAAAGTGCATCCATGAAATCAGAACAAGTCTTAATAGAAAAGAGAACCGATAGAACAAATAATCTTGACAATGGAGAATAATGGGGAAGATACCAAGTCTTCAGAGATGTTAACAGGTAGAGATAAATTTCTCAGAAAACTGAATAAAAGAGCCAAAGATATAAAAGAGGAAAAAGAGTTAAGCATCAGACTAAACCTAATAGGAATTTGGAAAACCAGAGAATGAGAAAACAAGTAGAAAAAAGTCATCAAATAATTTTTTGAAAAATCCATCTAGAATAGGACCAACAAACGTACAAGACAGTAAGAAAAGCCCTACATCATGCAATGAAAAACTGCTGAAGAAAAACTAGTATCACAAAACTTTAGGACACTAGAAATAATGCAATCACCTAAAAAAAAAAATGGAGACAAATACTCCACTATTGCAACAGACCAAGAATGAGAACAGCATCGGATTTCTCAAAAGTATAATTGGATTCTAGAACGTAATAGTAACAGTACAAAAGCTACAGTCCAATGATCCTCAAAGGAAATGATTGCCAACTACAATTCTCTTTCGAGGAAAAAAATCAAAACACAAAAAACCTGACAGTATTTTGTTAGGAAGGAAACGAGATAAATGTAAATGCAGACCACAGTTGGCAGCAGTTTGATTCAAAATCTGACAGACCCGTGTAGGGTGGAGAGCGGGTGTGGGTCTACCTTAAAGGCTTGTAATGCTTAGCAGTACTTTGAGAACCCCTCTGTTTCTTTCTGACTCCTGAATTTAGGTGTGCCATGTGACTTCTTTGGCCACGAAGTTCCAAAATGTAACGAATGTTATGTTCAGCCAGATGTATTTAGAATTGGAGTCTCCATCTCCATATTCTCTTTGCTTGCAGTTATCCCCTGAAGCCTTGTGTGAAAATGGTGAGCTTTGTTGTTCTCATTTCTGTAGGACAAGGATGGACAAAACTCGGTGACTACTGACAGTGGGCCTGGAGGATGTAGGAAGTCTTGCTTTGTTTTAAGGCACTGATGGTTTTGACTTAGCTGTTCTGATACATGTCATGTATGGTCTTCTGTTTATCCTTAATATGAGAGATAATTTAATATGTTTATGTGATAAAACAAAAGGCAACAAGGAGGAGAGGTAGAATATTGCAGGCATAGGACAAATAATAAGGGCACAGAGGAGACAAAAGAGAAAGGGAAACTGAAGGATAAGAGACTAATGGAAGAATCAGTCTTCAATATGAAGAAAAAAAGTACATTGTTTGGAATAGAATGAAATGAGCTATGATGGTTTATATAGGTAGCTAGAGTAACAATATGGTGTGAGGATTTTTTCTGTACATCCTCTCTTTTCTGAAAAGCAGGAAATGAGATTATTTGTTATACTTTGTTGAAATTATGACAGGGTAGATGGTAGGATGTAAATGCATGTATTAGATTTGATTGAGAAGATAGAAGTCACGTTATTCAAATCTAAGAATGAAGGATTTTACTTCAGGGAATTAGAGTCTTTTACAAATATGAAAAATGCCAATGGAAAAAAGTCAAGTAGCCAAAATGAAAAATCTCCAGTTACAAAGCAGGATTCACATTAGAAACTTCTGGGAATCTCAAAAGCTTTTACAAAGATCTGACCAAATATCTTGGCCTGCATATGTAAAGTGAGTGGTTCTGAGATTTGTCAAAATTTTATGTCTATTCATCAGTCTGCAAACACAACCAGAAAACGATAGCTTCTGCTTCCCGCAACCTGGAAATCCACACAGGAATGGCGGATACTACGTGCCCAACACTGCATAGGAAGGGGGCTCTGGAAATTGTGGCTTCCTCTCTACAATTCAGAGGACGTCCATGAAGGAGGCAGAACTTATGGCATTTTGATGAGACGGTCCAACAGAGTCAATATTTTTGAACATCATCCTTTGTGACCACATCACATGGTTCGAATGTCCTTTCAGAATCTGAGTCTCATGTAGTGAAAAAATAATCTAGAACACCCCCCCACAACCAAGACTGTCTCCTCGTTTCCCTTATTGTTGAATACTGGACCATTGTTTTAGGTTTTTCAGTCAGATATAGTGTCAGAGTCTGATACTGTACAGAGTATTCAAGGGACTGAGGCAGATCACAGTTTTCCCACACGGAGTGTAGCAGCATTTGTACAGCTAAGGCTGTACATTTCTGATTTGAAAGCCCCTGATCATAGAGTACCCAGCAGCTCTTTCGGTAGGTGTTAGGGTTTGGAGGTGGGTTGTGCATCCTTCAAGGGTCCCCTGTGATTGAAAGCTGGGTCCACAAGGTGGCAGTATTGGAAGGTGATTGAACTTTTGAGAGGAGGCAAGTCCTTGGGTCATTGGTGGGGGGGCCCTTAAAGAGGACTGAGAGTAAAATCTCTCTCTCTTTTTTTCATAATATATGCTTTTATACACACACACACATACACACACACACACCACCACCACCACCACCACCACCACCACCACCACCACCACCACCACCATGAGGAGCTGCACCCATGGGAAGAGAGACCTCATCAGCACTGAGTTGATGTGGACATCATGCCCTTGAACTTCGAAAATTGAGCTAAGTAACCCTTTCTCTTAATCAGATAGCTGCCTCAGGTACTTCACTGAAGCAGTGTAAAGCTGACAACATCGTAGACTTGGGCCATGATGTGGCTCTGGGACTTATTTCTGGAACAACACACTAGCATCCGTTCCTCATTCTGGTCTTAACAAAGCCTTATCTGTCTAAATGAGGTAGGGTTTCCATGGCCTGCAACAATAACACCAGTCTTTACTATGTGTTTTGGAGAAAACTTAGAGGAGCTGCTGTTGGGCTGAAAGGAGATGATGAATGGTCATCCAGAGAGACAGCCAGAATACGAACTAATGGTGTAGCATTATATTAACAAGGATCTCAGTCTATGCTATCTTTTTCAAACAGTCTAGCATCACAGTTTATAAAGTTGAGAAAGAAGATGTTTGAATTAACCCAGAGTTCTCCTAATTTTACAGTTGAAAAAATTAACTGAATAGTCAATCTACAGTCCAGGCAAAGAAGTAATAGAAGTGGAAATTGGACTTATGTTCATTAGGGTCCACATGCAGTAATGAGTCTCTGGAGATGAGAGTTTCTACCTTACAAATTGCCTCCTCCATTTAAGAACCAGAACACCATTCCACAGAATTATTCTCTCAGTGATCAGTTAACATTTGTTGACAAATATGGTCCTTTAAATACAAATATTAAGACTTTTAACATGAGTCAAGTTCACTGATCACTTAAACATTTAATGTTTTGTTACCTAGAATGAAAGAGTTGCTGGATTCTATCAAATTTTCTTGATAAATCTACCTGAACAGTAAGTTCTCTGATAATTCTACCCAAATTTGTATCACTGTTTATAAAGTTTGCTAGTAAGAAACGCAGGTGAGCTGCTAAGTTAAAAAAACACAGGCTGTAATGCCCACCGAAGAAATAAAGCAAATAAAAACAAACGATCACATCACATTACCCTGCCTCATGGTATAGGTTGTGTATACCTCACCTAAAATGCTTGAGACCAGAAGTGTTTTATATTTCAAATGTTTTTTGGATTTTGAAATATTTTTTGTATACACATAGTGAAGTTGCTGCAGGGTGAGGTCCAAATGTGAATAAGAAATTCATTTGTGTTTCATATATAATAGTGACATGAACTTATGGCACATGTGCCACAGTGGGCACACAGAGCCTTCTCTTTGTGCTCATGAGCTGAGTCCCCCCCGCATCGCCCCAGCAGCCGAGCATCAGCTAACACACACTCAGGGGGCATGTGCATGCTTGGAAAGGAGTAATGGCACCGGGTGATGTCATGAGCAGCAACTCATTAAGCCACAACTCAGTCAAGCTTTTGCATCACCGATCAGTATCCAGGTTTAACTGCAGTGTTGGCACTTTGCGATACATAAGTGGACTTTGGGTTGCAGTTGGGGCACTCTGTCTCTAAAAGGCTCACGTCACTTATGTGTATCTTATTCATGTACCCTGGAGGTAATTTCATACAACAAATTTTTAATGCACCCCTAGTTTGAGTCTAACCCACGACATTAAGACAGGTGTTGAGTTTTCCACTTGTAAAGTGTTGGTGCTCAAAAATTTCAGATTTTATTTTACTTTGGATCTGTGGATTATGGATGCTCAACCAAGTGTCCAGACTTAAATGTATCCAAGAAGAGATTAGAAAGAAGAAACATGAGAGTTAAGGCATTATCTCTAAGAAAAATTTTTCACAGCATTTCCATTTCCTCTTTTCTAATTCCTCTCAGTCTTTTACACTGATCTATTCATCAATTCTTTCTGTGAGATGGTTCTAAGCAGTAGAAAATTTGAAATAAACAAAACAGTAAAGTTCCCTTCCCTTAACAATGTATACCATTTTGTGGGAGAAACTGACATCTAGCAAATGATCAAATACATAGAGCACCACAAATCCCAACAAAAGTGCCAAAGGATAGTAAAAGTTAACACAGAAGGGGCATTTAATTTGAAATTTGGTGAATTAAAAAGGTCTTTCTGAGAAATGTATTAATTATCTCAAACCAAATAATGAGACGTTTAAGGCATGTGTGTTACTTCATTACAAACAGAAGAAATAGCATGCACAAAGGTCCTGAGACGAGACTTAATATCAGTCCCTACACAGAAGCTAGAGTTTGAGATAAAAATATTGCAAATCATGTCATCAGTTTTAACATGCTCAGTAACTAAACTCCTGTAATATCCCCCAAAACATGCACTCGTCCATGTATACATATGCAAACACAGTGCATGCACACGTACACATGTTTGTACTTTACCCCAATACAACTTCTCAAAGCTCACTTGCCCTGGGGAGAAGACTGGGAAGCAGACTCAGGGGCTTGCACTTGCTAAGCAAGCACTCTACCACCGAGCTAAATCCCCAGCCCCAGAAGGCAACATTTCTAAACTTCTACTTCAGACCCAATAATTTACAGATAGTCTGTGCTAAGGTTCGGGATCCGAGTTGACCGCACCTGCCATGATGATTCATTTTGGTACACTCTGTTCTGCATGTGGCCACCTGGTGGCTAAGCCTTCCTGTTTCTGTTGTCTGTGGAGGGGGAGGGGCGGACTGTATGCTTTCCTAATAGGGGAATGTTACCTCAAATGACTAAAAGGGATTTGAGAGATTTCTGAGCCTTGCTTAAGAAAGTACATTCTGAATACACTTCAAATCTGCAGCTATAAATTTATTTGTCAGAGAAAGTACATTGTACTTTCAGTGCATAAACAGGAGAAATAAAATTCCCAATATGACACTGAAAAAAAGAAGCAAAGCCTGGAGGACCCATTATCAAATGAGTGATGCCTGTTTAAATAAACGAGGTGGCCTGTGGCATCTGCTGGTGAATTGTGATTAGGACAAAGGAAAATAAAAATATCATTAAGTTCTCTTTCCAAAGTAGGCCTGGCATAAGAGGGGTGGGGGATGCAGAAGGAGAAAACTAAAAAATGGACTGTGTTCAACCTGGGGCAGGGTAGATGTGAACAGTTCCTTTTATTTATGTTTTTGAAGAAAGGTAGAAGAAATGCTAATTTTGGCATTTTTAAAATTACATAAAGCTGAAATCGATGGAGCAAAAGCAAAAACCCACAAGGCCAACCAGCGCCGTGGCTTGGATAATGCCCATTGTGTGGTTCATTAATTGTGGGTCTCATTTATCACCTGTCCCTTGAGAGCATCCTAGGAGCAGGCTAAAACTTCCTGTGAAGTATGCTGAGAATTTGGAAGCTGATCTGGGAGCCGGGGCAGGTAGAGATCTCAACCTTCTGAAACACAATGCCTGCTTTTTTATCAGCGCTGCTCTCTGAGACTGCTTTACAGTCTTGAAATGTATCCATTCCTGTGCACATATGCACACTTTATCCTAGTGCCATCCGAGATGCAGGGAAAGAGTTTTCAGAAAAAGAAAGTGTGTGTGTTAGTATGGCGGTAAATCGTACCTAAAATCCTGAAAAATAATATCAAACAAGAACACAAAGGAATTAATGTACAGTAATGGATTAGCCAAATATAAAGCAAAAAGAAAAAAAATACTAAACTAATAAGCACTACGACATGGAAATGGCCAGATATTAGATGTACTTTAAAACATGACACTTGCTTCTGTGTAAATGCAATAGCTCTAAACATGAAAGATGCAGGTATGTTTTAGGCAACGTGGTTATTTCAAGCAGACTACTGTCAGAAATATAACTTTTCTATTATGGCGAACAATTCTTTGCAAAACTTCTGAATTAAACTTAAGGGACGTATTTCCTGGATTTGTATAACAATTTGCATTCTAAGGAAATTCAATACATATTAAAACCATGCATGAAATACTTTTGTTGTTTATATGTAAAATCGAATTTCAGCTTAACCACAGATAATTATACATAACTTATTATCCTACACACTATAATCATATGCCTCTAAGGTGAAAACATGAATGAATAGGCATGAGTATATTTATATTTCTGACTTTCTCCTCTGCTATGATCTCACTACACACACATCCTAATTTCTATGCACAGTGTTGATTTAAAGGTATAGATAGCATTTCAAACTTGCTATGTCTGAAATGAAACTCCTGATCTCTCCCGTACTGCCATCCCCACTCTCCTTTGCTCCACTTTTCCTCATCTTGGTAAATGTCACTGTTATAGTTATGGTAGCTTAGGCTAACCTAAGGGGTTCTTTGATTCTACTCTTTCTGTTCTCCTTACATCTAACCCACTGGAAAATCCTGCACCCTCTACTTTCAAAATCATCTAGAGTCCAACAATTTTTCTATTGGCGCCAGCTTCAAGTTACTACAATAGAATACCCAGGGCTGCTAATTTATATGGATAAAACTTATTTTGTCCTAACTTATTTAGCTCATAGTTTTAGAGGTTCAAGAGCTTGGCACCTGCATCTGCTTAGTTCTGGCAAAAGTGGCACCTGGTGTCACATCGTAGCAGAGCGCGTGCTGGAGCAATGCACACATCAGGAAGCAGAGAGAAGATGAGAGTCCATGGAGCTACACTCTCCTCTGAGGGGATGTGACTGAAGGGCCATCACCCAGGATCCCACCCAATGGACCCCATCGCCTAAGGGTTCACAGCATCTCCCTATACCACCACCCTTGAGACCAAGCCTTTGGGACACTTATCCAAATCTGAGCTGGCAGTTACCACCTGGGTCCAAGATGTCAATGGCATTCACCGGTTTACGTCAACCTTCTCCTGGCTAGTTCCCATTGCTTGTTCTTGTTCCTCTACAGTCATCGCAACACAGCTGAAACAAAAGTCTGACCATGTGCTAATCTGTGCAAAATGCCCCAATACCCTCAGTGGCTCCTACTTCACTCAAAGTCCTATGATCTTTTTCCTGCTTATTTTTTTTTTATCTCTCTCACCTAACTCTTCAATCTCCCTTTACTGGCAAGCTCAAGGCTGCTCCCCAAACATACCAAGCACACTTCTGGTTCTGGCCTATGTGCTGGTCTCTCCATCTGTGTGGACTGCTCCTTCCCCAGGTATCTGTGGATAGCTCATTCTCTCGCCATCTTCAGCTCTTTGTTCATTGAATACTTGTAATCATGTCCTGCAGGTTTGGCAAGGAAGGGCAACCAAAACATCAAATCCAATCTGAAAACCTTACAAATGGCAGAAAACAATGGTAAATACAGTTTGACTGTGTTTTAGGGGACGAAAAGAGAAATAATTTTGGAAATGTTACTGTGAGAGAGATTTTGAAGGATGTTACATCTTGGCTAAGGAGTTCAACTTTCATCCTATAGTTCATGGGAATTTGCAGAAGTTTCTGAGCACACAGTAAAGTAATTCAAAAAGGTTCATCTGGTTAAATAGTCTGGAATGGGTCACTGGGAAGAAAGATGAATACTGAACAGATAAGCCACAGTGTTATTGCAATTGTATGAGTGCTAAGCAATAAGGCACTAATATAGAAATTTTATTAGGGAATTAGAGAGATTGCTCACAAAAAATTAACCATAAAATATGTCAGTTGGGTTGATTTGGAAGTCAAGTGTTATTTGTTCATATACCACTTTCTTAGCAAGGCAGATCCTGAACACTCCATTCATTCAGTGTATACTATATCACATTACATTATATCATATTATACTGTATATTAATTTCCCCCACACTCTATTCCCTTTCTTTTCTTTATTTTACTACATTGTATTTTCTGTAAACTGAAATACTACATACCTGTGAGTCAGCAAGTATTTTCAGAAATGGGCCAAGAAATTATTGAGATTTGCAATTCATACAGATATTGTTGCAACCATTCAGTGCTGCCATTATATTGTGAATGTAGTCATAGGGAGTATTTTAATAAAAATGGGTGTGGTTGTGATCCAATAAAACTTTATTTGCCAGAACACATAACGTGTGAGATTTGTTGTCCATAGCTAGCCACTCCTTGCTCTGTATGACAGCTGTTTTTTATTTCCTGTATACATATTTCCCCCAGTAGAATGTAAGATGTGTGACAATGGTGAGGATGGATACCTTTGTTTATTTTGTTGATTACTCTGTCCTCAGACTTTAAAACAGTGTGGCCACATAGGTACCACGAGGTTTACCGGGGGATAGTTAGAGTCGCTTGAAAGTAAGTGGGATAGAAAGAAGATGAACCGTTCCCTAGCCTTGTCTTATCTGTATTTGGTAGTTCTGTGTATTTGCTCACATTTAACCTTAGAGATTCTTAGGTGTTTTGAAGAAGGCGCCTCTGAGCAGGTACAGCAAATAGTCATATTGTTAGTTTAGAAATGCAATTATGAGAACATTAGAATAAGACTGAGACAGGTTCACTCAAAAGGAGCCAGTGAGTCAACTGGAATCCCAGGGATCTAATTTACATGAGACGCATATCTATTACATGGTCTTTTTTTTTTTTTTTTACAAAAATGCATCCTAGATGCCAAGAACAGAACATGATTATTTTCTACCAACTACACCTTTGACTTGCAATCAAATCTGTATGAGAAGACAATCCATAATGAGGTTTCTGTGTAAACCCAAATTTGCCACAAGGAGATGTAGTTTGTTCAAAATTAATTATATCTTTTTTTTTTTTTTTCGTGGTGCCGGGGATCGAACTCAGGCCCTTGTGCTTGCTAGGCAAGCACTCTAATCACTGAGCTAAATCCCCAGCCCCAATTATATCATTTTTATAGCTGTAAAGGGAAACTGAGTTTCCAGAATCTAGCTAAATCCTTCGCATCCTCCATATCTAAATAGTCCTAATTTCTGTATTATATATTTGATGTATGCATAAATGTTCAGTAAAAACAGGAGCGTTCAATGCAAACCACCGAATTTCTTAGTTTGATGATAATACCAACAGTCTCACTTTCTGATACTCTGACATACACTTTGGGGTCAAACACACCCCACCCACTGGATAGTCTGCATACAGACCATAACTGTTTGCTTCTTTGATTCTTCTTTCTGCATGATTCTATTGCTGAAAACAGGTAACACTCACACTGACTTTTAAAAACATAGCTTCATCTCTTTAATCAGGGCACAGACAAGTCTTAACCTTGTGAAGAATCATTCTATTTAAAAGGAATTAATGTCTCAGCCATGATCCATTATATCTTTATTTCATATTATAACTCTCAGAGGTTAATGTTATCTGCCTGCTTCCAAATCCTCATTGTTTCCTTAGTTATTATCCACAAAGCTGTTCATCTCACCTCTAGCCTTTCTCTACAACAAATTTGCATTTAGGATGCACTAAAATCCTCCAAACGAAGACCTCATACAGTGATACTTTCGCATTCTATTTTAACTTTCTTCAGATAAAAAATGTTTTCCGCATGCTTGTATTCTCCCGTCTAGAATTTGAGCTCCCAAGCTGGAATGATGGAATGAGCAGCCCAGCTCACTTACTTCCTGGCTGAACGAGTGCAGGTACTTCAGGTGTCCTCTCTGCAGCTCATCTCCTCATCTGTAACAGGAGAACACCAACAATACTGACTTTCAGGTTGATATAGGGATCAAACGAAGGAGCGAAGTTTCTGACATATAGTTGGTGCTTAATAAAATAAAGTTCTCTGAATTTTTGTTGTCCTCCAAGTCTTGTACTGTTGCTCATCTTCTGTGCAATGTTTTCTCCAGAGAGAGAAAAGACAGTGTTTTGATGTCAGGTGCCTCAACATTTACATAGCTTATTATTATATATAGGAAAGTGAGAAGACAGTGGAATTGTCCAGGGTTAGCATCAAGAACAGGGAGGTAGAATTTAAGGAAAACAAGGTCAAATCGAGATTAGTCTGGGTCCTCTGAGGCTTCTCCGAGGGTAATCCACCTCTGAATTTCTTTCATGCCTATAAGCTGCCTTGACACGATGAAATTCAAAGGCCAGGATGAAAATAAATTATTTTATTAAAGTTTTATGTTAATAAGTTGGTTAAAGAAGGATGCTGCTCCCTGAGGAGAAAGGCACGTGTCAGAGAGATGGAAGAAAGAAAATGTCACGTGGTACAGAAATCCATGCAGAATCAACTACAGGTGCAAGCGTTAGGAATAGCAAATAAATGAGGCTAGAGGAGGAGAGAATCTATTAATCTAAACATTATGCCATTTAGCTGAAGCTCCCAGGAACTCTGAATCTGCCAGCCTCAGTAGTGACTTTGCATCTGTAGTTGGTTGTGCATTTTAGGGATTTTAGTTGAAAATTTAGCTGCAGAGGGGCTAAGAAAGACCAGAGTAACTTACTGACCCTGGTCCCTGACCCTTCTCCAGTTTGGAGTATGTCAGAGAAGCTTGGCCTTCCAAAGATAACCAACTATTTATCAGCCACATATGCCCAGCCAGTGGATGCATATTTTCATTTTATTTGAGGCCTAAAGTGAATAGAAATAAAAATCTGTTATGAAAAAGCAATAGCTGTCTAAGTCCCCTATTATAAAATAGTAAAGGAGACAGTGATGCAGTGATTTACTGTAGACTATACTCCAGAGGCATCATCCCAGTGTAATTCTACAAATAAGAAAAGGTAGAAATTTTCCAAAAAGTAAGACATGTAATCTTACAAACAAGGTTTGACCATATGCTGTACTCCAAATGCATCTTCTAATTCTCAAATTCTGTATCTTTACTCCTAACGTTTCTCCACACTTAGAAGTTCTTCCTTTTTTTCTCACTGTCAGACATAGATGAAATATAAATTCTCCCATAAAGATTTCTTGTTTACATCAGTCTAAGATTACCTTCTGATACTCTGAATTTCTATAGTGCTGGTTGTCTACCCCATACACATGACAAAAAACAATACTAGCCCTTGAGAAATTACTTCCAATTTTTGCTTGAAACTTTTTCTTTGTTAGTTAGCTTTTCCTCTTCTATACATCTACAAGAGTCTTCTTGTTTTATTTGTATTAATAGTTACAATCATGAAATAGTATTAGTTTATCAGATATTTGCAAAATGCAACAATTATGAAGATAAATTTTAAAGTACTTTTCATAATTTCATAATTTAGCTGAAAAGAGGTGGTTGTATTCATCTGTTTTCTCTTGCTATAACAAAATATCTACTGGAAAAATAGTAAAGAAAAGCAATTTATTTAACTTGAGGTTTGGGTGGTTCAAGACCATAGTGCAAACCTCTCAGCTCTGATGAGGACCCATTGACTGCATAATGTGTCAGGCAGCATCATGAGACGAGTGTATTTGGTAAGATGTGCACATGGGAAGATGGAGCCTGAGAATGTTGGGGGTGGCAGGCTTGCTCTTTTACAACTGAGTTTCCCAAGAAGTAACTGGGATCTGAGGGCAGCATCTCTAATGAATTAATAATCTTCCATAAGGAGATTCCCACCTCTGAAAGGGTCCACCACCTCTCAATATTGCCACACTGGAGTCGAGGCTGCCATATGAGATTTCAGGGGACAAATTCCAGCTATATCCAAGTAATAGTCATGTTCTTTACCTCCAAAGACACAAATGAGTTAAAACAGAGAGAAAGAAAGACATTCCATGCAAATAGTAACCAAAAGACAGTGGGTAGCTATTCTATTATTAATTCTATTATTAGACAAAATATACTTTGTATTAAGAACTGTTACCAGAGATGTATGAAAATATCATATATTGATAAATGGCTCAAATCATAAAGAAGATGTAAAATTATCATGCACATTCTGTACGACACAGCCCAAGAATAGATCTAAAAAATATTGGCAGAATCAAAAGGATATATTTTTTCAGCTACAAAACAATTTTCAATATATTTAACAAAATTTAAATATTCTAATTATTGTCTCCAGTCTCAATGGAATGAAGGTACAAATGTATAAAAGAGGGATATTTCTTTCTTTCATAAATATCCCTCTTTTATTGTACCTTCAAACTAGTTGTTCTTTATATAGGCACACTTTGTGTATTTCTATATATTTATTTACTTATTGAAAAATTCAGAAATGTACAGAAATTAAATAACATATTGTTAAACGACAAGTGGCAAAAGAAAAAGTTGTGCAAATTAGAAAATACCTAAAGATGAATGAAAATGGAAACAAAAATACCAAAACTTATGAAATGCAGAATACTGCAACCTTATTCACAGTAGTCAAGTATGGAAACACTCGTACATTCTTGAAAGATGAATGTACGAGTGAAATATGATATATACATAAGTGGAGTGTAATTCAGTCATAAAAAGAACAGAGTTTTGTTACAGGCTACAACATGGATAAACCTTGAAAACTGTGCTAACTGAAATAAGCCAGACATAAAGAACTACTATTATGTGATTCTTTTTATATGAATTATCTAAAATAAGAAAATATGTAGGAAAGAAAGTGAATTAGAGGGTGCCATGATCAGGGGGAAAGAGGAATAAGGAAATACTGTTTAATAGATACAGGGTTTCAGAAGTTTAGGAGTAAAAATATTTTTAGAAATAGCGGTGTGCTTGTACATCTTCGTGATAATAATGATTACTGAACTGTACACTCAAAAGTAGCTCAAACATCAATATTAAATATATATATAGTATATAAATATAGTATATAGTATATATATAGTATATAGAATATAGTATAAATATATATAGTATTTATATTAATACTATATATAGTATATATTTATATATAGTATTTATATAAATACTATATATAGTATTTATATATTTATACTATATACTATAGTATAAATACTATATATATATAGTATTTGCACAACAAAAATACCACATAGGTCCCAGTCCCAGCAATAGAATTTTAACTTCTAAGTCTGGAGCTGGGCACTGCTTTGTTATTGGTGTTTCTTCTGTATTAAGCCCTATGGCTGACTACCCAAATGTCTAGCTGTGGTTGAGCCCATCCCTGGATGTTTAACTATCGGTTGTTTTTTGTTTTTTGGGTTTCTTTTTTTTTTTTTTTTTGTTTTTTTTTTTTTTTTTGGTTTTTTTTTTTTTTTTTTTTTGGTATCATTGCCATTTTAAGTGAATCTCACTTTTATTTTATGTTCTGTAATTTATATATGAAAATTATTTCTAAATATTTGTTCGTTCTTATTGTTTGTAGTGTTTGTTTGGTTGATATCTCATATTTTCTATGTGAAAATTAATCCTAATTTACAGTAAAAGGGATGAAGTACTGATAGATACTACAGTGTGAATAAGTCCCCAAAAATCTATGCTACTGAAAGAAGCTGGATACGAAAGGTCACACACTGTATGATTCCATTCGTATGACATATCCAGAACGGATAAATCCATAAAGACATGTAGAAGATTTGTACGGGGCTGTGGTGGATGATGCGACTGGGGATAAAGCAATCAGTGGATAAAGGGCTTTTACTGTGGAATAGTGGACCTGTTTTGCAAGTAGATAGAGATGGTGATTGCACAGTTTTGTGCAAATTGAATTGTTCCCTTCAAAATAGTCAATCTTATGTCAGTTTCACTTTACTAATTTTTTGAAATCAAGTGAAAGGACTATTTTGTAATGATAAAATGAAAACTTTCAAACGCCGAAAAACCAATTGCCATAATTAAGTGTATGCACATAACTGCATTCTGTATAATTCTGCTCCTTTTTCTATCCATTCAGCGATGCAACATTTTCACTATTGAGGCTTAAATTTTAAAATTGAATAGTATGAGTTGTCTTTATTGCTTATTTTCTTATTGGTTCAGCTATACCCACACAAATTTTAAAATGGGCATATCTATATTTATCAAAAGGTAAATCTCATTGAGATTTTGAGTAGCATTGGATTGAAACTACAAATTATTTTTGGTAGACTTGACATCTTACTACAGTGAATCTTTTTATGGATAAATACAGTACAATTTTCCATTTATTTAGATATTTTTTTATTTCTATTATCAGTAAAGTTTTCAGCATACAGTCTTAGGCCTATGTTGTAAAGTTTATGTTCAAGTAATATTTTACAGGGCAATAAAGATTATACTATTCTATTTTTAATTTTTGATGCTCAGTTATTTATCACCAATATGTAAAAATATGACTGACTTTTTGGATGTTGACTTTTTAGCCTGTGTCCTTGCTAAACTTACTTAATAGCTACAGGATATTTTAAATTAATTAATTAATTAATTAAATTTCTAGATTTCTTTATGTACACAATTATGCAATCTATGAATGGGAACAGTTTTATTTCTTCCCTTAACATTTGTGTATTTTTCTTGCTGTATTTTACTGATTTTGGTTTCTAGTACTATACAATGTTAAGAGAGATGAAAGAAAAGGTCTTTATTTGTTCTTGATTGGAGCAGAAAGCATTCAGTTTCTTTACCCTTAAATATAATGCTGAAATTAAGGAGGAAAATTATAAAGATGACAGCATAAATCAATGGACTTGAGATCCCCTCCCCCCAAAAAGTAGTAAAATGAATCAATGAATCAAAGAGCTGGTTCTTTGAAAGTATAAATAAAATAGTTAAGCTACTAACCAGACTTACCAAGAAAAAGCAACAACAAAAGACTCACATCAATGCAATTATAAATGAAAAAGGTGAAATCACAACAGACACTGTGGAAATTCAGAAGATAGTAAGTACTTCAAAAAACTATGTTCTAACAAATTAGTAAATTTTGAAGAAATAGACACATGCAAACGACCAAGACTTACCCAAGAAGACATAAATATGCTTAATGACACAATAACAAGCAATGAAATTGACACAGTGAGAATCTACCAACTAAAAAGCCCAGGATATGCTAGATTCACTGCGGAATTCTACATAATTTTTAAGAATGTTATACCATCAATATCCTCAACCTCTTCAAAGATATTGAAAGGGAGGGAGTTCCCCAAAGTCATTTATTGAAGCGGTATCAATTGACCTCAACTAAAGACCCAACCAAAAAAAGAAGCAAGTAAACACCCAATGAAAAAAGAAAACTATGGCCAATCTCCTTATTGAATATAGATGCAAAAATCCTCAAAAATATATTAGCAAATAGAATAGCACATTGCATATTGCATAGCAAATAGCACATTGTCAGAAATATAAATCATGATCAAGTAGATTTCATCCTAGTGATGAAAGAGTGTTTCAATATATATGATCAATAAATATAGCACATCACATAAACAGAAGCAAGGTCAAAAACCATATAATCATGTCAATAGATGCAGAAGAGGCTTGCAAGAAAATCCAGCACCCCTTCATCATAAAAACCCTGAAAAAAACACTTACAGAAGGCCCACACCTGAACATGATAAAAGCTATATGTGACAAACCAATAGCCAGCATCATACTAAATGGGGAAAATGAGAAGCATTCCCCCTAAAATCGGGAATAAGACAAGGATATCTACTATCACCTATTATTAGGTATTATCAGCTATTCAGGATTGTGCTTGAAACTTTAGCCAGAACAAATAAGCAAGAGAAAGAAATAAAAAGGATACATAGAAGAAAAAAAGAACTCAAATTACCTTTATTTGCAGATGACCTTATACTCTACATAGAAGACCCAAAGATCTCTACCAAAAATCTCTTAGAATTAATAACCAGTTTCAGCAAAGTAGCAGGATACATAATGAAGACACAAAAATAATTAGCATTTGTGTACACCAACGATGAACAGGATAAGAAGGAAATTATGAAAATAATACCATTCACAGTGCTTTCAAGAAAAATGAAATGCCTAGGAAATAACCTAACCAAGGAAGTAAAAGACCTCTACAAAGAAAAGTGCGATACTCTGAAAAAGAGATTGAAGAGGACACCAGAAAACGGAAAGATGTCCCCTGCTTCTGAATAGGCAGAATCAGTATTCCCAAAATGGCCACACTTCCAAAACTTTTGTACAGATCCAACGCAGTCCCATCAAAAGACCAACAGCATACTTTACAGACCTTGAAAAAACAATCCTACGATTCATATGGAGTCAAAAAAGACCCAGAATAGCAAAAGCAATTTTGGGCTATGTATTAGTTACTTTTCTAGAGTCAATGGGTTGCAAGAGAACAGATTTAATAGAGGAGATTTACGTATTACAACATTCACATGCACAAAGCCAAATGCAAGAAGAGTACAGAACATCTGTCTATGCACTGGAGACCTGAAAGATACAATTGAGGGCTGGGAGGCCACAGCAATGTCCCATGTACCTCTGTGTCTGTGGTGAAATGTTGAAGAATCTATACTGGAGCCAGGATATGACACTCACAGTGGAGATGAAGACGAATGCTCCCCTGAAGCAAACAGCAGCTATTCCTGATGACAGTCAGGCCCCAGCTCCTTCTGCGACAAGAACAGCCAAGTTTGTTCAAGGAAACCAGCCACCTGCTATCTTCTGCTCCCGTTCTCCTTTATACTGTGTGGGCAATAACCTTCAGGTGGATCTTCTACGCCCGGAACTACACCGAATCAGTTCAGCCTGGTGTTCCTGTGCAAGGTGGCCACAATAATAAGTCTACCACAGGCTACAAGAGCAAAGCAGGAAGCGTAGTACCACTAGACTTTAAGCTATACTATGAGGCAGCATTGATAAAAACAGCACGTAGTGGAACAAACACGGATACATGGACCAGTCAAACAGAATTGAGGATATAGAAACTTCCCCTGATACATTCAGCTATTTGATGTTCAACAAAGGGGCCAAAAGCATATGTTGGATGAAAAAGCCTATTCAACAAGTGGTGCTGGGAAAAATGGTTATTTGTGTGTATAAGATTGAAATCGGACCCTTGTCTCTCACCATATACTAAATTAAAATAAAAATGGATCAAAGAATTAAACATTCAAACAGAAACATCAAGCTTTCTTGAAGACAAAATAGGTAAAACACTTGAAGACATAGGTGTAGAAAAGTATTTTCTAAATATAACCTCAACTGCACAAAAAGTAACAGCAAGAATCAACAAATGTGATTTTATCAGACTAAAAAGCTTCTGTACAGCGAAAGAATCAGTTACAATTAACAGACAATTTACAGAATGGGAAAACATTTTGCCAGCTCTTCTTTACACAGAGGACTAACATCTACAATATGCAAAGAACTAAAAAAAAGAAAAATTAAACTGCCTAAATCTAAAGATCCAGGCAAGAAATGGGCAAAGAAAATGAACAAATACTTCACAGAGGAATAAGTAGCAGTGGTCAGCAAACATATGAAAACATGTTCACATCTCTGGCCATTAGAGAAATGCAAATTAATAGAATGCTAAGATTTCATCTTACTTCAGAAAGAATGGCAATCAGTAAAAATCATTTAATAACAAATGTTGGTGAGTCTGTGGTGAAAAAAGAACACTCCTTCATTATTGGTGGGAGTGTACAATAATATAACTATTATGGAAATCAGTGTGGAGATTTCTCAAAGAATGAAAATTAGAAATTCCATATGACCCAGTGATCCTCCTGATAGAATTGCTTTTGGTATTCTGGGGCTCTTCTGACTCCATTTGAATTTTAGGATGGTTTTCTTGTTTTTCTTCAAGACCTGTAAAGTATGCTGTTGTTATTTTGATTGTGACTGCATTGAATCTGTACAATCTACCCCAAAGAGCTTGAGACATCATAGTATAGCAATACATGCATAACAATGTTTATAGCAGCACAACTCATAATAGCTAAATCCTGGAAGCAGCCTGTATACCTATCGTCAGATGACTAAATAAAGGAAATTTGGTATATATTTATGGTGGAATGCTACCTTGCTATAAAGAATGATAGATTCGAGACATTTGCAGGAAAATAGATGCACCTGGAAAATATAATGCTGAGTGAAATAAATCAGACACATAAGGTTAATTACTGTATGGTACCTCTCATTTGAGTGAGGCAAAGCATGAACAAAGAGAATAATAAAGGGTGGATAGAAGACAAGGAGATGGATCTCTTGCAACAGGAAAGTGGTCCAAGGGAAAATGCATTAGGTGGGAGGAGGAGGGAAGGGGAAATAAGTAGAATAAAGATATGCCATATACAGAAACCTAATAACCTCAATTAATATAAACATTATATGCTATGACATGAGCTAAGACCAATAATACCTACAGGAATGAAAAATGACAAAGGGGAATTGGAGAAAGAGGGAGCAAGGGGAAAGGGAAAGGTATTTAAAAAAAAAGAAACAAACAAACTATGGTATGTCCTTGTGTTAACTCCCCAAGATGATGATAAGCTGCATGAATTACAAACATGTACCAACAAAATAAAAATAAAAGAAAATGGCGGGCCAGTAACTGTCTGAAGAGACTTCTGAATGCCAGTTTTTCTTGGGCTGTTTTATCTCCCTTATGAAGGGTGTAGGAGTGGAAAAGAAAACTGACAAAAAGAATGAAAAGTACTGGGCCTAGAAAAATAAGTAATGAAGACTGTCCCTTTAGAGACCCGTTCAGTACTAGTACTAGTTTCTCGTTATATCCTGTAGCAACCACCAGTTATTTGCTTTACCAAAATTGTATAACTTACCAAAACTATTCAATTAGTTTAAAAATATAAAAATAAATGGTAAAATCCCAGGAAGAGAGATGAAGAAGGCCATTGTTTGAAGGAATTGGAGACTAGACCCATACCAGATCAGGGATGGGGAGACAGCATATAATGAACACAGATGCATAGAGAGTTAACATAAGGTCACCAGTGATCCTAGATATGGAATGAGATTTCATTCTGGATGCCCCAGGAGGGGGTGAATTTTATGAAGGACTGATAGCAATTATTATCAGCTTTTCTGCTTCTTTATTCTGATTTTAGGTAGCTTGTTGATAGTTTTGCTCTTGTCAAATGGGGAAATTACTGCTTTAATATTATCATATCTAAAACCTGAGTCTGAAAAACCAAGCCATCAAAATGTTCCTGTTACTGTGGCCATCTCTAGAGTTGGGACTGCTTGTAACATCTAATAAAAAGTATAAATAGCATGCAAGCATGTTACCATGATCAAGAATACTAGTGTGCTGCATATGCCTATAGTATGAGGATCTTTTTACGTGTACTTTACAGGGTGTGAGGGGGCAGTGCACTGAGAGAGTTTTCAAGAGAGTTGCCAATAGATTCTTGAGATTTGGGGGATCTATAAAAGATGGCGTTACCTTCTACGATGGGTAACAGAATTATAAACTAATTTCACTGAAAATAGTAACATTTAATACTTCTCGAAACTGTGTAAGTCAAACATAGTTCTCATTACTTTTATATACACTACCTCATTCCTCATTATTTCTCCTATTGTATTAGAGAAGTGTTATCTTTTTATTCCCACTTTAAAGCTAAGGAAACAAACCGAGATATGGGGATGTTAAATAATTTTTTCAAAGTCATCCAACTTATTCACTAGTAAACCAAGACAGTTTTTAGCCACTATCTTCACTGCAGTGGTTCTCAATATTAACTGTACATTGGGGTCACTTTGGGAACTTCTAAACATCTTGACACACAAGCCATAGTTAAATCAGAATCTTTCAGAGTGTGACCCAGGCCTGTATGCATATATATGTGTTTACTTTTTTATAGCTCCCTCGGGTGACTTTAATTTGCAGCCAAGGTTGAGAAACACTACTTCACTGTCTCCCATTATATATATGGTATGTTGGAAAGCTGTTTATTCTTTATGGAGACACGAAGGGCTATTTACAGGGTACCCAAATTCAATTTCTTAGAATGGAAATTAGGAAGGGCAACTAATTATACCTGCCTGCAACAGAGTACAAAATCATTTGGAAAAAGGAGGAAAAAGAAGCAAAGAAAGCATGGTTGGGGAAAAGAATATAAGTGTAGATCTGAACTACTCTGGGCTTCAGCCATGGACCCTCCTTGGGCATACTTAGGTAGCTCTTTCCTTTCTTTCAGCATTTCTAAACCCAAGAAAGGGCAGAGCGATGCAGACATCACACCTCAGTGATCTTTAGTACCGCTGCTCCAACAAGGGTAATTATTGTGCGATC
Source organism: Hystrix cristata (assembly GCA_004026905.1). NCBI lineage: Eukaryota > Metazoa > Chordata > Mammalia > Rodentia > Hystricidae > Hystrix > Hystrix cristata. The sequence goes on from PVJO010020695.1 coordinate 26,777, forward strand.
TAGCAAAACACATATTTTATTCTTACTCTAACAGAATGGAAACTCCATGAGAGTAAGAAACATCTGTGTCACTGCTTTTAGTCTCAGTTCCAGAACATCGCTTACTCATTGGTGTATGACCACTGAATGAGTTTGAACTTCCTTAGAACAGCAGCTCTGTTCTACTCATTGTACTTCTCGCAGCTCTTAATGCCGGGCCTGGTTTATCCCAAGTGTTCACTAATTTTCTGAATTTGACCAAGAAATCAAATTTAGATTTTATTGTTGTTTCATCGACTCTCTTATTATCTGATTCACTGGGCCTTTCCGTTTGCATGGCTAATTGAGAACAAAGTTGTAAAAATATTGTAACAGCTCAACCCCCTGCAGGAGTTTATGCATCAGAAAATGTACGCAATCATCATCTGCTTTTCACTCAAGTTAGACCATTACTCTGCAGAAGGTTCTCAGCCTAGCTGCTCTTCAGAGTCTCTGCGAGCTCACCCCAGCTCAATTAAATAATGTTGTCTAGAGGTAAAGAAGAGGTATGAATATTTTTTCAAGATCTTCAAGTTATTATAATAATTTGCCCAAGTTGAAAACAACTGCAGGTGTGTTACAGATGCAATACTGCTGTCCTATTTCTTTCATTCTCTTTGACTCTAGCATGGGTTATTTAATCCTTGTGCTCATTTTGAATTGATTCTCTAGCAAGTTCAGGGGCCAGCATCATTAGCAAATAAATACGGGCATCCTTGATGTATGTTTACAGCTTGCAAACAGCTATTCTAAGATCCAGCTGTTAGTTTTAAACATTAGGTCAGACTCATTTGTTGGTTGAGATCTATGATCAAAGGCTCACAGCAATGGAACCTGAGCAGTGTGTAGGGTGAAATCAGGGTGGGAGGGTCCAAGATGGCACCTCATGAGGAGAACCACAGCTTCCTGTAGTCTGTGAAGGCTTTGGAGGATGGAGAGCAAAGGCTCTTTGTTGATAGTAACAGACAGAACACTAAGAGAAGGTAAACATACTACTTTGCAATCCCCTTGGTCCTAGAAATATTGGGTATGGCTGAGCACATAAACCCAATACTATGAGCAGAATTCTCAGACAGCTCAAGGAAGCTTACCAAGTGACAAATTGCATGAAATTTTACATGAAATCAGCCATTCTGGAATGTGAATTGATACATGCATTTCCTTTAACCACCTACCATGCACAGTCTCAGTTCTAATGGCTTGATTTGAGTTACTGAAGCAGCTGGAGTAACCTCCCACCCTTTACAGCAAGTGTATAAATCCAATTCTCTGAACACTTAAAGAAAAACTGACTCTCATTTTATCTGCAAGGTTGAGCAGGCAGAAGAGGTGGCTGGCTGGTGGCTTTCTCAGTGTGAAGCCTGATAGAGGAGTTGGGGTTCGAATTTTTCCTCTGGGGTACAATGCCAGACACCCACTTCTCTCTCAGTCACTGCTTGCCATTTCAAAGTACTAGGCAGTGGGTATCCATTTGTTTTAAGCCCATCTTACTTCTCTTTCTGCGTCTTCCTTCTACCTCCCTCCCAGCAACATGCACAGAATAAATGGCTCCAAATTTCTTTCTTTGGAAATCTCTGTCAAAGGAAAAGTGCTTGACCTATGATTTTTCTGAAATTGAGAAAGAGACTCAATACCCCTCTACTTATTTTAGTAAACCCGGGCAGTGTCCAACACCCCAGCCCCTTCCTCATTATTTCTTTTGCCCATTTCCCACCAGTCTTCCTGACTTCTTTTCCCACGCTTCCAGGGTTCTTGCTCAGACTCCAGTGAACACCCCAGGGAAGAAAAGGCTCCGCTTCCAACCTCTGATTATAAATTACTCTGTTGCTTCCCTGAGCAGAAACCTTATCTAAGGTTGGAGTAGGCAACATTAAGGAGACAAACATATCCAGATAAGAACTGCAAGGCTTCAAATGCTGCCTGGGGACAAAGTCCCACTTGGACTCCTGCTTGTATGAAAGTGTTTTGGTAATATGTTGTGCTTGTCCCACCTCCACACCTCAAGGAAGCAGTAACTTGGGGAAGCAAGAGGATTGAAATTTCTATATGCATTGGGTAAGATTAGACTCTCAGTAAATATGTATTCTGATGATAGGATAGTGGAAGGGATTGTTTATTTCGCTTTGTTTTGTTTTCTATTTATGTTCAAATGTCAGTTATTGCATGCACATTTTACCAACTGCCTAGGTACTAACTTCTTAAAGCTTACCTACCACGTTCATAGCATAATAATGTCACCATAGTGGCAGAGCCTGAAGAATATTAGATATTAAAAACAAAAATCAACAATTTCATGGGAGTTATGAGGTTTTCTAAATCCTGTGTGTAATGGTTCCAAGCATTTTCTAATCCACTGTTAAAGATTATGAACGTGGTCTGCCTGTTTTCATCCCTCTTTCTTCTTCCCTTTCTTTCCTTCTTTCATAAACAATGTTGTAATTATGTAAGGTACTTTGATAGACGTTGAGGGAAGAAGCCTACAATAATCTAGACTTTCTGATGTTTCTTATGGATTGACTCCTTTTTAAAAAAAAAAGGTTGTCAATTTGGTTTATTTCAGTCTCTTCTTGTGTGTGTCTTTAAGTGTGTGTATAAGTTGGTGCATGTATATATAAGTGCATGTATGCATGTGTATATATGTGTTTTATATACATATGTGCATGTATGTACTATGGTTGGGATAAAAAATGTCCCCCAAAATGCTTGTTGTGTTGAAGGCCAGGTTGCTAGCTGGTAAGATTTTGAGATGTGATCACATCATGAGACCATTCACCTACAGATTAATTCATCGAATGCACTGGATGAGTTCAAAGTTGATCGTGCTATTGGATGTTAGGCTTAGTGAAAGGGAGTGGGTCTTGGGCGGGTGGCCATGGGGACTTATACCTTGTCTCTGGCCATTTTCGCTCTGATGCTCACACTTTGCTTCCCAGGCTGCCATGAGGTAAATAACTTTCTTCTACCACATGCTTCCACCATGACATTTCTGGCTCACTGCAGACCTAAAAGTAATATTGCCGGTCCACCCTGGACTGACCTCTGAAACCATGAGCCAAAATAAAATTTTCCTCTTTTAAGTTGTTTTTCTAAGGTATTTCTAGCAACATGAAAAAATTAACACAGTATGTACCATATATGTACAGACACATTTCCTATTAAAAATAATTGAGTCTTATTGTAGAGGCTTAAGAACAATAGAAAATCCAAAGAAAAGATAAAAATCACCCATGACTCTACCACACACAGCTAAAATATTAATATATTTCCTTCCAGCATTCAATTATTCTAAGTCTCTCTCTCGACCTATTATTATAGGTTAGTTTCAGCCAGGTATCAAGTCTTCAACAGAAATCCTGAGAACAGAATTGAAATCTGTCCCTGCAGCCCATGCACGGACAAAGACCTCCCTTGATTTAGCTCTCTCTGGGGGTGACTTACCTTGTGAAGAGCCGGACTTCCCCTTTGAATGATGGGCCCTATAAATACTAAATGGGAAGGGCTTGCATTTTTATCTCTCAAGTAATTTTCATTGTAGAAAGTGTATAAAGACACATCATTAAGCACTCAGGGGAGACATTTCAGAATGTTCCATGCCCACTAGATTAAAACTAAAGCTTTGAAAATTACCCCTCTCCATGGGATGTAAGTAATCTCTCTCACACAGACACACTGGGCACAGCCTGCACAGGAGGAATTATTGTATGTTAGAGCGCCTGATACTAAATAGAACTGAACGATTTTAAGATTTGGCAGGATATGGAGCATAAATTAATAATTCCTTTTGAATAGGAAGTTCTCTCTCTCCTTGTGAGCTGGCAATCATTCCTCCTTCTTGTACCCTGTTTTGGCTGAGTAGCATGTTTTTTTTTTAACCCAGAAGTACACTAGGTCACAACAGAGAGAAGACGTCCAACCTGAGACATCAGTAGGCAGTTTCCAGGGCACTCTGGCCGCTTTGCCTCTTTGCCTAAGTGAAATTAGCCGTGGTTCCTCCCTGCAGCTCTTGAGAACCCACACTTCCCCTGAGCCTTTGCTGGCAATAACGGTCCCTTTAACAGTCAGGCATCAGCCTCCCACGTTTGATAGTCTGCTGGTGTTTTCCCACGTGCTTCCTCATCACATGCACTGACTTCGACACTCCTCACGCTAACTCCATGAGCACACCACCAGGGCAGTCACACAGGACCCTGCTCCAAAGAGCCTCATGCCTGGCTTGAATGCTGCAGCTACTATCTTGGAGTTATCAGTACTTTTAGGTCAAGTAGACACTCCTCAATTTAAAATGGTATTATGGTTTGAAAACCCTTTTGCTGGAGGAAAATCTCCTCATTTGAAATTGCACTGGATACACCTAATGCCACGGTGTGGATGAGAAGAAACATATATAGTGGACAAAAGTGACTTCTAGCTGAAATATTCTTAGTTTATTTTGTTGCTATTACAGGCTTAGTGTTAGTCAGCTTTTCATCGCTGTTGCCATATACCTGAACAAAATAATTCAGAGGAGGAAAAGTTTATTCTGGTTCATGGTTTGAAATGTTTCATTCCATGGTGAGTGTCATTTCATATACTTGGGGCCTGTTGGTGAGGCAGATCATCATGTTGGAAGCACATGGTAAAGAAAAGCTACTCTCTTCATGGCTGGGAAGCATAAAAAGAAGACACACCCGCACACGCACGTGCACACACACACACACACACACACA
>PVJO010020696.1:0-31441 GCA_004026905.1 Hystrix cristata
GTTCGCCTCATGCATTACTTTGGATGAAAAGGATCCCCTTTTCATTTTCCCGTAACTTTCTCATATTTTATGGTGTGTTTTTGACACTTCTATATTTTGATCGTTATTGCTTTGCCCTTTATATTGATTGTATTCCTCCATTAAATATATTTATTTCTGCTTATTTCATTTCTTTATTCATTCTGGATTTTTTCATCAATTTTAATCTACTTTACTTTCTTTTACAATACGTCTCACATTCTATCTCCTTTGTCTCTTTTTCTCTTCTATAAGGTATACTTTTTATCTCTCCTGTTTCTCTTCTTAAAAAATATCTTCCAGATGTTTGCCTAACTTTGACAGTCTCATTACATTATATTTGATATTAGTTTCCTTGATCAACGCTGCTTTTTTTCTCCTTGCTTCTTAGCCTTGTTCATTGTTAACTACTGGCAACAATAAAAAGACAAAATAATCTGTAATTATTTTGTTGCCTTATAGTTATTCACTTATAATATTCTATCATCCTGGGAATTTTTGCTTTCTTTTGTTGAAAGGTCTGGATCATGAACTAGCAAAGTGTTTTGGGTCGTATAAGGTAGGTGATAGTTTAATGCTACTATCATAAATGATAAATAGAATAGATTGACTTTGCTCCAAATAAAATCATTTAACAAGAATAGGTAAGGAAATCAATTATTAACATTTGCATCATTATGGTTTAGATAAGGACATCCCCAAAGATCCTCATGAACTCATAGGTGGGCCTTTTGGAGGGTGACTAATGAATGAGCTCCAGCTGACCAGCTGTTATTAAGGGGGGCTTGGTAAGCAAATCACAAGGAGCATGGCCTGGAAGAGTCTATCTCCTTCCTTGAATCCTCCCTTCTCTCTCCACTTCTTGGCTGCTATGTTGCAAGAAACTGTCCTTGGCCAGTCTCTTTCACCTGCCTTCCTGCCTTGTAGCCATCTATGGACTAAAACATGAGCCCAGGTAAATTATGCATGTTGGGCATTGTGTTAGTGCAATGAGAAAGTGAGTAAGGCACACGTGTAGAATAGATTATGCTATTTATAGATTAGGCCCTCTAAAATGTATACTAGTTACTTTTGCAATTAGGACTGCCCATGGATATCTGAATTTATAATTATTTTTATTTTAAACAATTACTTGAACATTATAAATCTTCACCTTGTCCATAACAGTGTAATGTGCTATTATACACATGCTTGAGATAGATAAATATATATATAGGTATATACTAAATATCTTTATATAGGTTTTTGATGTAAATTTTTTTTCAGTGACAAGTAATTAGAGTAACTAGTTGGGCAAAGCTAGGTGGGATATGAAAAACTAATACTGGTGTTTCACATGAGATCAAGCTCTTCATTAGTTACTGGACTACAGTTGTACTTTGACAAACTAAAAGTTTATAAAAATTGTACAGTATTTGAAATTTTAAATGAACATATAATGTAAAGCATTTTACACTGTAAAAATGTAATATGTGAAGAAAATGTTTATTGTTCATTTGAAAAGGAAAATGGAAACATCTGTGATGTTTGCTTAATAGTCAATCAGATGCTTTACACAGAATTAAAGACTTATCATCATTCTATAAGATTTTACCACAGGGTGATAACATGGATTATTATAGGGTATGTATGCTTTGGAAATATATGTGGTTATTTTATTTATATTATGTAAAGAATGTATATCTAGTAAAGAAAATCCCATAATAGCCAAGAATCTTAAGGGACTTTAGCCAGACTGATTAAAAATTATGGATTATTATTTCTTATAAGTAGTAGAAAGTATTGTGTAACTATGGTTCAACTTATATAAACAATTATTTTTCAAATTACCAAGTTGTGTTTTATATTATCACAACCACATATCATACTGTATTGATATTATTTTCTATAATATAATTTTTTAAAATTTAATCTTCAAATTTTTTCTTACATTTTGGTGGCTTTAAGCACTGCACAAACTGTTCAAAACAGAGCAAATAATTTTAGACACTTTCACATTGTTTTATTGAATATAATTTACTTAATTTCCCAAGATAATAAAATTAAGTAGCATTTTGATATAAGCAAAATATTCATTAGGCCCTAAAAAATGATTTGCGCTCCATAGAATCGATCCCCCCAAAAAAGTATTAGACTCTATTATTCTCATAATCATTAAATTTTGGTCTTTATCTTTAGCACACAAGAGATAGCCACACTCCATATTTTTCACAGATTATATTCTAGAACCTCATATAACTTGTTTTGGGTGAAATTTTGAGTCATTTTTTACTCGTAGTAGTGCCAAAACCTATTATGTATACATGGCCAAGTCAACTGATGGGATCTTTAAATTCTGCCACCAGTCTGCCCTGGATTATTGCCAAAATCACCATTATTACAATAAAGAATGTGTCCGGTCCGCCCATTCTGTTGTTCCATGTCACTTTTTTGGGATTAAATGGCTCTTCAGTGACTCTTGGAATCCTATTGACAGTATGATCTTCTGAATTACACACCCCAAACTCAGAAGCCTCTTGTATTTCATTTCATTAACTGAAGCCCAAGAGATTTAGTTTGTTTCTTTTGCCCAAATATCCTTTGAGAGAAGGAGAGCAGAGCCCATTATTCCTTCCAGAGGTGGCAGGATTATTAAGGAAATAACAAACTACTAGCTATGACTTGCTATCCTCATATAATTCATTTTGAAATCATGGATCATACCATGCTTCACTCAATATGAATACAGCATAGCCAAAAGAACTATATCCTCACCTTTGCTGATCTTATAAACACCATTTCTTGTTAGAACTTTTACAATATTTGTAAGGGCATATCAAAACAGAAAGATGGATGAAATAGAATATGCAGGAACTTATTTGATTATGCTTTCAATATTTTTATGAAAAAAAAATCAAGGTAGTATTTTATGTATCCAGATAAAATACTTTAAAAATTAAAGAGATATGTGCACCTATTTTATGAGAATAGCCCAGATTTCTTCAAGGAAAATTATTTCTAAATAGATATAAAAACTTTTATTTGTCAATTTGAGACTTTAAATGATTTCCACGTGTGGTATCTGTACAATAAGTGGCCATTCTTTACCTTAATTTTAATGTATTACTATTTCCAGAAAAATAAATGAGCTTACATCACATACTTGATTCATTAGCAAGCCATTTAGATCAAAATAGGATAACTTGGAAACATTGACTAGTCGTTTATATTGGTCTTTCTTTATTCCTCAAAACCTTTTGTTTTTCAGGGAAACATATTTTGTTAAGTAAATATTTATGAAGTGTTCACTGGACACTGCATGCTATAGTGATAAAGCAAGGGGCATAAAATTGCACAATTACCTGCTATTAGAGCTGCAACGGAGAGGAAGATAAAGAATATAATTAAAGTTGGAAGTAAGTGCTGTTCCATAGCAGGAAGAAGAATAAAATTGTAAAGGTTGATGGAGATAGTAACTTCTAATTATCAGTATCCTTGGTGGTTATGTTTACAATATTAAATCTTCAATTCGTGGTGGTAATGAGTAAATTTCAAAACATGGCAATGGGAAAGAAGAGTCAGTCCAAACTGAGAAGATATAATGAGAAGGATGATTATGAAGAAATGAACAGCTCAATTTAGGCATGATATATGTTAGGAAGAAAACCACAGAGGACCTTGGAATATGAGCCAAGGCAGAGAAAAAGCACTTTCCTTTGACACCTTAAATATATGTGGTTGTTTTATTTTGTTTTGTCTTGATAAATGTGAATATATGTATGAATCTGAGTTTGAGGGTAGAAAGAAGTGAATGGTGTCGAGAAAGCACTAGGAGCTCTTGCTGGTCTCCCGCCTTCCCAATGGCTGTGTTTAAGTGGATGAAAATGTTCAAATAAAGAGCAGACAGACAACAAATACCCAAACAAGTCTACAGTAGGTCCAGTTTTAAGTCTCTGACAATTCTAAAACACTAATAAATTAAGATTAATTTTGAGGTGGATATTTTAGAGACAATATAATCTATATAGATATAGGATATAAATAGGACTTATCTAATTAATTAGGATTGAAATAACATTGCAAATCAGAATATTATAGGTAAGAAAGACATTGCACTTGGCAGATGTGTTGAAAAATAGAAGCAAAGCAAAGTATAAATAGCTGGATTTGGTAGCTAATTTGATATGGAGAAAAGGACAAAGAGGTATTGTTGTTTACTCAGAGCTTACAAATTGGCAGTGAATTAATGATTATATGAGTAATAACTAGCAGTAACAAACTCTACCATGTGATAAATACTCATAACATTTTGATTTACCATGTAAATTATAGATAACTGTGATTTTTAGAAACAAACTATAAATATAAAATATTTCCTCAGTTTCTGATTTAAGCTGCAAAAATCAGTAGGAATTTTTATCAATCTTCTTTGTGTTTTCTTTTGAGCTCTCATGTGAGTTTTATTTTGTAACTTTGACCTTGTTTACCATCCTGTGGAAGCCCCTGTCCTGGAACGTGGACCAGAACACACCACGAACTCTCCATTTTTGAGATCCTTAAATTTGCAAAACAGCTATATTTTCGCAAGAAAGCACTCTGTTTGGGATCACTACATATCAAAGTAAAATTTTTAAAAGGTGTTTAGTTTCTTTCAACTTGCTAATAAGAGTTCTAGAAACTGATAAATTCCCAGAATTTACACTGCATAGGCACAAAGAGTTACCGAAGACATATAGTGAAATTCTTGTCAAAAATAAAATTTCAGCACTTTTTTTTTAAGCAGACTTCTAAAGTATTTTGTTGTAAAAACATATTTTGAGACTTAAATATAGTACAAAATATAATGGACTCCTATAACAAAGCATAAGTTTTATATAGACATTAATAGTATACTAGCAGTGAAAAAATAATTTAAGGTTACATCGTCAAAAATAATACATGCATTTGTACACTGGTAAATACTAGGCTACAAAACTCAATACAAGCAAATACTGTAATATATTTGAGTAATGGTGGTAACTAAAAACCAAGACATAATATACAATAAATTTGAGTGAACTCATATACAGCACATGCAGAACAGGTAAATATAAGTAAAATTTATACAAAGGAAGCAGCAAAATATAATAAATTCTAATGAATTTTATATAGTTAGTTTCAGTATATGTAGTCAAACAAATATTTCAGCAAAAGAGCTCTAATGCATAAAAATAATGTATTTGAAGGAATTCTAATGCATACACATACATTCAAAAAAATAAATATTTCTCAATATTACTTTACTATAAGGAGCATGAATGATAAAAGTTCATGTTAATTAGTAACAAGCATTAAGAAAGGTCTTTGCTTTATGACTATCATTAAGAAGATTCTTTTGAAATTATGTCTGTGATTTCAGTCTTCACTTTGAAAATCTAAAAAATCATTGCAGTCAAGATAAACCATCGTGTCATTAAGACCTGAATCTTACCATTGTATACCAGACTTGTCACTCAAAGAATCCTCTAATACAAGGACTTCTGGCTGATGCTCAGGAGAATCTCATGTTATCACCTGCAGAGCTCTTCTCTGGGACTGGTTCTCCTTTCTCTTCTGAACTGGGGCTGTGGGCTGGGATTAGGTGCGCTTTGCCAGAGTAAGCATCCATGTTCACATTTCTAAAAAGCACAGAGGTTTGCATTTCTAATTGAACGTGGTATCATGGTATACTGTTTCCCTTTTTTCTCCTTAGTGGAAGGATCTGATGCCATTTTCTATGACTGCAAATGATATACTTAAACTGTCACTCTTTCATTTGTGAGGCATTTCCTCATTTAGATTTTTTAATTTTAAACATTTGGTCATACATATTATGGCTTTATGTCCCCAGTGTACTCAGAGGTATTATATCTATTTGCAATCTTTTGCAAAAGCAGCAAACTCGTTTTTTACTATTCTGAGTTATTTTTAGTTTTAGAAGAGATCTGGAAGGGCAGCAGAGTGGCCAGACAAGGGCAAACTCATAACTTTAAACTCAAAATCTGTGTTAATTACTTTCCAATGCAGTACAAGATCTAGAAGAGTGCAGAGAACATCAGCTTTTCTGTTTATCCTGTGGCTGGAGGCACAGAGAATGACATGAAGAACTGATAACCCAGGGAACCTCAAGGGATTAGAGATACTGATTTCATCAATTTGGATAAACTATTTGTGTCATTCTTCTTAATTTTTTTATAATAGCTGTGTAAGATAAGAATTCTTGAACAACTGTCACTTCTTTGCTAACAGATTTAAACTCACACAAGCACGTGTCAATTTCTTTACCTTTAATTTTTTCATTTGTTTTACGAAATACACTTCTTATTGATGTCTGTATCGTCATCATAGTTTAAATTGTTAACATCATAAGAGACCCTAAAATACCTCTGCAGGGAAGGCGTCTACTGAACTGACCACATGGCATCTTCATTCATTGTTATTGTTACTGCTGACACTCAGTGAAATATGCTAGCTAAATATAACAGGCTCTTCCGCCACTAGTGGCCTGAGACTCACAGGCCTAGAACCTCGGTTCTGTTGTGTTTTTTAATTTGGAAGAGCCCCAGTATGGTTATATTATGAGAAGTAGCTAAAGAAATATTTATGGTGAGAAAATTTTAACCGTGTTGCCCTCCAGCATCAATGATAAGAGTCATGTTGAGTGATGCTTTTCATTGTATGGTTTTATCTTTCATTAAGAGTGTGCCAAAAGAGTGAAAGATCATGGAAATTCATATTATTATTAATTTAAAAGTGTATAACATAAAATCTTTATTTTTATAAGTAGTCAACTATTTCTTTTCATTTTTTCAAACATTATTTGTTGACTGAATTTATTTCAGTAGACAATCCAGATAATAATAATAGAACACATCCTGTGAAAAAAATGATAGAGCTTTATGTGTATGTTGTCTTCTTTGATTTGTGAGCAGAATTAAGTAGTTTGTTATTCCTGATTCATAGGTGGTAAGGATGCAGTAAGCAGAAAGTAGGACATTTTCATAGCAGATTGCATTTTTCATTAAGTAATTTTTAACAAATATTTTCATTAAAATTTGCTACATGCCTCCCCAGCACCAAAAAAAAAAAATTGCTACATGCAACATATTGTATTATATATTATAAAGGTATAGATAAAATGGCACTCATATTCCAGTCATAATTATGTGAGGATTATAAAGATTAAACATTTGTGAGTAGACAAGAAAAGAAGAATTGACTGGTTAGGGATCTTTCACAGGAAAGTAGATTTTTAATTAATTTCTATTGTGAAGGATGAAAATGAATTGTCAAAAATGTGGAAGAAGACATTTCATTTAGGGAAATGTCACAAATAGCATTTCAGGACATAAAAAGTTAAAAGAGGCTGGGGATTTAGCTCAGTGATTAGAGTGCTTGCCTTGTAAGCACAAGGGCCTGAGTTCGATCCCCGGCACCACAAAAAAAAAAAAAAAAGTTAAAAGAAAGATTTAGTGATAAGCATATTTCTAATATATATACTTCGATAAAATATTAACTAAAATATATATTTTCTCTAAGATTAGCTTTCTTGTTTTGTAGTGCATTTTATGGTAATATACTGGTGCTATTCCTACCAATTCATATTAATAATTTATGATCATTCCAAACAAACAAAAGTGGCACTTTTGATTCAAGGAATAAGAGAAAATTTTACCCATCAACAAGCACAGTGCTAGCAAAGAGAATCCATGGATCATGTAGGTACATTTATGTGTGAAAGACTAAGATGATTGAAGAAGAAACCAACATCCCATAGTTCAGTGGGTAACAGATAAATCATCAATGTAGCTTTTAAATGTGTCAGCCTGTTGTTGTGAAATAAAACTATTTGACTGGTAATGTTTGAAAACAATAGCAAACAGTTTTTTTTTATATCTTGTCATATAGAGATGTTAACAACATGAGTAAATATTGATAAAATTATACCTGAAAATACAAAAGGCAAGTCATGTTAGTTATTTTCAATCCAATAGTAACAAATGAAATTCAAGTTAAAATGATAATCTTACTACATAGCTAAATATGTTAGAAATAGTAATAATCAGAAGTGACAGAATTATGGAAGAAGACCCTCAACAAAGCTGCTGGAATAGTTTGTCTAAAGATTCTCAGCTATGAGTAACAGAAAACTAATAGACAAGAAGATAAATAGTCAAGCGGGTCATGAAGTAGACTGAGATCAAGTATATATGATGTGCTAAGAGATGCAACCCACCAACAATTTCAGATCCATATTTTTTTCCTCTAATACATATATTCCTTTTAATATGTATGAATTCAAGGCCTTCAAATAGAGGCAGCAGAATTTCATGGCTGCAGTTTTTAATCCCCAAGCAATGTTTTTATTCATTTATACAGTATTTAATTAACAAAGTTGGAATTCAATGTCTTCATTCAACACGTGTGATTATAACTCCAGTATGTTGAATTATACTTCAGCTGTGTACTATTGACAGAGATGTAATTCATTAACACTACTGCATGCACCACTATGGAGCTTCAAATTTACACATTTTTATCTCCTTATGTCTCTTTTAATTCCTTCCTAGATGTGTATTCTTCCTATTTGTGTACTACTTTAATTCCTTCCTATATCTGTATTTTTTCAATAATATAGTTAGATACTTCTTCTATATTATTAATTCTCCCTTTAGCTCAACCCAAAAATGCTATTGGGCATATGACATGGAACTTCATTTTAATTATTTTATTTTTATTTCTGGGAATTTATTTTTCAATCGTTGTAATATTTACTCTCTTTAAAGTCTTCTTTATCTTTAGCATATTAAATGTTTTGTTTACATTTTGGACCTGATATTTTGCTAGGTTTTGCTCTTTTTCATTAATAATTTGTGTACATTTCTCCAAACATTTTGTGATGTTAAATGGTGAAATCCTTATTAAAATAATTTTGCCTGTTGAATTTCACATAGTCTTAGGATGAGGGTAATCTTTTCACACAAGGTTTGACTTCATTTTTATCATCTGCTGTGCTGACCACTCCTGAACTCCAAATTAAAAAAAAAAAAAATCTTTACAATGTTAGACCATCATAGCAGGTTTATTTTTTGCTACAAGTCCACATAAAAGCTAGACTGTGCATATCAATTGTCAGGGGAGACGATTTAATTTACTTAAGCCAATTTCTATATTTTAAGGATACTAATTTTTACTCTTGTCTGTTAAGACTGCTCAGTTAAGCCATGTTATTCTGTCATTCTTGTGGGAGGTTCAAGACTATGTGCTGTGTGAGGACAGCTATGGGGTGCTCCTATTAGACTATCCACCGAACAGTCAGGGGTTAGAATCCTTTATTGAAATTGTGATGTAGAATTTTAGGAAGGCACCATGAAAAAAAGCAGTAAACAAATGGCGTTGAGGGAGCAGGAGTTCCGTATTTTCTGTTTTCAGGGGCGAGGACTCTGTGATAACTGATATGCATGGAATCTCTCAGTGGAGTTCGCCCACATTTCCTCATTCCTCGTGTAGTTCTACCTAAACCCATTATACTTCTCATCTTATAATATCAGATTCTTTCCCCATTAGGTGAAGCTTGAGATTATTTCATAGTGTACAGGAAGTCTGAAGGCCAAGCCATGTCCATTAATGAGGACTTCGTACTTTAGCATCTAGTATCCCTTTTATCCCTTTCTTCTATCTCTTGATTGTTTCTGAATTTGGGAAGGAATTATAGTTGAAACTCAATATAATGTTTGCATAAAGAATTTCAGTCCTTAGTAATAGTTAGAAATGGTTTATGTTAAATTTCCTAATGCAACTGCGTCACTTTAACAGAGAAACAGACAATATGGTATCATTTTCTAGTGTCTCATTTTTTTCAGAATTATAAGAAAACAGTGAATTGCACAAAATGAATTTTCAGTTGTATTACTAGCTTACTTCTACATTCGTAATATTCTGCTACACTAAACAATAAGGGATAGTGTATGTTTGAGGGAAAATTTCATTTCTGTGGGAAAATGCGAAAAAGCTTGAAAATTTTAAAAATTTCCCACACTACCTATAAAAAGAGAGTAACCTGCTGGAAAGTAAAGTAAGTAACATAACTGAAGAAGATAAATAGCTGATTTGAGATAACATATAACACTGATTTTAATATCATATAATAGAGTCATATATTTATATTGCACAGAGATTAATATTTCTACTTATAAAATATGGCAGAAATTCAAATAAATGGTTTTCCATAAGTTTTTGTGAAAACTGTTTTCAGCTGTAGTAAGGTACACTTGGCAAAAAATGTATACACTTAAGGTGACTGATACAATGTTTTGTTATACATATATATTTTAAAGTGATTTTCACAGTCAGTCAAATTAGCATATGCATCAAGTTATATGGTTATATTTTTTCATTTTTATGAAAATCCTTTAAAATTTTTTTTGGTAACTTTGGTAAAAGTGGTGCCCCATTTTGTGGTCAACCACCAATCTAGTTGCTTTGAAAGGATTTGTATATTGTGATTTGTATACTGTGTTGGTAATTTATAAGAGATTTGCTTTGAGTAAAGCAGAATAATTTTCATAATATAAATGGCGTTCCTTCTCTCAGTTGGTGGCCTTAGAAAAAGACTGAGGTTTCTGTAAAGGATTCTATATTTGCACTGTTTTCAGACTCAAAACTCAACAATCAGCTCTTGCTTGTATTTCCATCTACCTGCCTGAAAACAGTGAACTTGCTAGTCCTCAAAATGACTGAAAATTTCTCTCTCTCTCTCTCAATACACACACACACACAAACACACACACACACTTTGTTTTTTTGGTTTTTTTGGCTTTTATTTTGCAGTACTGGAGATTAAATTCAGGGCCTTCACATTGAGTTACATCCTAAGCCTATTTTATTTTATTTTATTTTTGAGACAGTATCTAACCAAGTCACTTCACACTGGGCTCTATCCTAGGCCTGTTTTGTTTTGTTTTGTTTTGTTTTAGAGTCAGGACCTAGGCAAGTCACTGAGTTCCCCAGACCAGGCTCAAACTTCTTCTGAATCTTCTAACTCAGCCTCCCAGTGTGCTGTGCTGAGATTACAACCATACAACTCTGTCGTTGATTAGTTTTCTATGGAGAACTATGACTATAAGGTGATAATTTAACAGTAGATTTTATTTTATTTATTTGTTTTGTGGGTACTGGGAATTGAACTCAGGACCTTGAGCTTGCTAGGCAAGAGCTCTACCACTGAGCTAAATTACCAGCCCAACAGTATGTTTTAGATCTTGCTTTATGTAACCATTTAAAACCATATAATCTGGGTATTTTTGTTGGACATACAAAATAATGGCCATAAACATTCTGACTAGTTGCTTAAGAGCATGAGGGTCCTCAATCTAAATTAGATAAACTTTACCTACCCAAAGAAAACAACAAAAGAAAAATAGATTAAAATATGTTTTCAAATGACACAAAGAATGCCACTAGACTTGAAATAAAAGATTCAAAGATGTTTTTATTTTATTTTTTTTACTTCCTAGTACCAGGATAAGTACTGCATTTTCAAAACCATTAAGTTAAATTTGGTCAAGCAAACACTACAGAATACCTTTCTTAAACATTTTGTCTGAGCTTTGTAGTAATAACAAAAGCCTTAAAGCATAACACAAAGAATATATGATTTTTAAGTCAAGAAGGATCTTCTATACTGTTCAGGTACTGCAAGCCTGAGTTGCCAAAAAAAAGTAGTATTTTTTATTTGTTCATAAAATGGTAACTAAGAGCCTGAAATACTTGATTAATATTGAAACAGATTAATGCTTTTCTGCTTTCATTCAACTTATTGAATACGTATAGTTTGAAGGTAGGAAATGAAAGCACCTTAGAATCATTTCTGTTAGGCATTATTTTGGCTTTCCATTACTGTAAAAAATTACCCTAAATAATCATTTTAAAAAGTTGGAAGGTTTATTTTGCCTCTTAATTCTGTTAGTTTCAATCTATGTTCAATTGGCTCACCGTCTTAGGCCTGTTGAAGGCTTATTGCATCTTGATCAGAGTAAGTGGCAAACAAAGTTGCTTACCTCAAGATGTCCAGGAAGCGAAGTGAGAAAGCAGAAGGCCCTGACCTCATTTCCTTTCACTAGGTCCACCTCCAAAGATTCCACCATTTTCCAAAAGCACCACAGCTGAGAAATATGCTTTTGCCACGTGGGCTCTTGAGGGACATTCAAGAGTCACACTGTAGGAGGCATCACTTCTCTTTATTGTACTTTGGAGTGGCTGGAAATCTCAGTTCGCCGATTAGATTTTTCAGGAGTGGGTAACAGTCTGGGCACATTTTGTCCTGTCATATGTGGCCAGTATAAAGTGTTGCCGATTGTCTGAAACCTGACTACTCTTTTACTTTCCTTTTCCCAGTCAGAGCAAACTTGTTGGAGCTTTTTTCCTATCTTCCCACGGGCATTTGTTGATATCCAGCACCTACAGCTGCAAGACTGGGAAACAAGATTAAAACAAACAAAATAAAAATCAGGAATACCTCCACAGTGTCAGTCTTAGGTCCTGAGGTTAACTGCCCTTCAATATTTTTCAGTTCTCCTCGAGAATATTCTTTTTGATCTTTAACATATAATATTCCCAATTGTACTTAGTGGCAGGATGAATGAAGATTATATCTACTCCACCTTGCCACAAACATAAATCCTAGCTGCTATTTTAAATTTGTATCACTTATTTCTCACATAATCCGTAAAGGTAAATAGGATTATTTTTTCCATCTCTTAACATTTCTCACGATATCTCCATATTTGGTGACACAGCACATCTTTGAAAGTAGATGAATTTCTCCAAGAATTAAGCCTATTCTCAAATCACTGCAACATTGGTAGATCTCCCCTGATACGGTCCAAGTAACTTCCATATAATGTGAATACATTTTTCTAGAGGTAGAGGTCTCCCTCATGAGGAAGAGAGGAAACTGTCTCATGTTATGTCTAATTAGATAAGAAAAATTGTTATTTTGTTTTCTACCATGCTGTAGAAATTACATGGATTTAGTTCTAAAATTTTAGTAATTTTCGTGATACCTTGTATGCATATAAATTATCAATATTTACTCAGTATTAATTATGTTTTCTCCCTGTTCATATTGGAATCAATATTTTTATTTTCTCAGTTGTTTTATTTCCCCAGCAGTATTTTGATGCATATAGTAGTCAGGCACTTTTGGAATAGAATGGACCAGCTGAAGGTTTTTATAATGAGAGACCCTGAATTATAAAAATCACCCTTTTAGCTCTCTGCTCCTTTGGGAATGCTAACGAAATGACTAGTGCTCTCCAAATTCTAAATTTTCTTTTTGAATAAGCATATTAATCCTATTTCAGCAGGGTTACCATTAGTTTTAATGCTGGAAAAACATGGAAATATTGCCACCAGTTCTTTCAGTTAAACGGCTGATATCTGTGCTGTCACTTTAGGAACATGTATATGAAAATCAAGCTTTACTGTTCCCCAATGGGAGTTCACTTGATTTACATAAATCAGTTTAGTTGGCAGAACACTTAGACACACTTCATTACAAGCAAAAGACTACCGATGTCTATGGGATGAAAAACATCAGAGGAAATGATTTTAAAAGGAATTACACAGCCAGAAAGAAATGTTGAAATTGTGGAGAACAAAATGTAAAACTTGAAAGTATTTTCCATCTCTGAAGGCTGGGACATTCATGATCTTCTTTCTTCTGACATCTTCACCCCTCTGGTCTCTCTATCTCTTTCTGCCTGAGGCCGAACCCTGGGCTTGGAAAGCTAGTACTGTATCTCTGAGATGGGGAATTGCTTGGGGAATTTCCCTGATGTGAAGAATGAGGGGTCGACTTCTCTAATAGGAGATGTATTACTAACTCAGTTTATGAGATTGAATTATATGTTCCATGTCCAAGTTTCCACCTACTAATTTCTTTTCATATGCCATATAACTAGAGAAGCAGAAAAAATAAAATTACTGGAGCAGGGGACAATTAAGAACCTGATAAAAGGGCATGTTCAACTATAAAAGCATCAAGATGGCAAGTCATTGCATTACCTACCTCTACAAAGTTGAATAAAAAGGAACTAGACAGACAGACAGACAGACACACACACACACACACACACACACACACTATGGGTAGGAAAAACTCAGTATAATTTTATTTTCCTTGCTGGGATGCAAAGAAATCTTGTTTCAAGTTGGATCACCAGTGAATCTCATGCCATTGAAATGCTACCAGGAGGACTTCGAGGACCTGAAATGTTGCACAAGGAATTCACTTTTTTCCTGGGTGCACACTGACCGTTTAAAACTTCTTTCCCACGCTTCAGGAAGCACAGCATGAGTTTGCAGAAGTAATCCACAAAGTGCTTTCATTCTGTGAGCCTACACCTGGGTACACATTCTACCTGCTGTGTTCAATTTTGCAACAAGAAGGCTTTGCTTGTTTATTGGTGCAAACCTGTAGGAAGACAAAAAAATAAAGCAACCCATTAGGAGGTACTATAAAAATTTAATTGTCCATCAGCCCTGACAATGAAAGCACAAAGCCCACCCCAAAGAACCTCAAAGGGTACCTCAGCTTCTCTGCAAAGCGTGGGCTGGCGGGACTGTGTCACTGTGCTCCGAAATCAGATGTGTGTGTTCCCCACTGATTCCCAAGCAGGGTTTGTTAAAACTTTCTCAGACTACAGCAGAGGGGACGGGGCACATCAAAATCTCCCTTTGTCCAGGTTTCTTTTCAAGTCTTGCTGTACTTTCCAGGTAAAATTAAGAATAAATTTTTAGTAAAGGCAGGAACTCTTGATGTAAACAACTTCCAAAGGGTAACATAAAGAGGAAATCAGTTCATTACTATTAAACACAATGATTGGGAAGAGAGATTGTTGAAAGAATGTTGCATAAACAAGAGAGTCAAAAATCCCAGAGAGACAAAACGACACAGTAGGGAATGATTGAAAAATGTCTTAAATTGACAGAGAAAATCTTGGATTTTGGAACTGCTGAACTGTAGGTTTTGATCAGTTGCCCTCAGTTAATCTTCTGCTGCTTTTTTATTAATGTTGGTATTCCTTGGTTGCCATTTCCATGGAAAGGGCTGTTTTCTTTCCCATGTGATACAGATTCATGTATTATATACAGGGTGTTTGGTTTTGGTTAATCTTGTAATTGTTCCTTTTTTTTACCCTGGCTCCCGTACAAAAGCTCATGTACAAAGAATCAAGCCAGTTATACATACACACAGAGAGACAAACAGACACACACACACACACACACACATACACACACACCTCATATGAAAAACTGTAATCCTTAATAACAATCTTTCTGTCTTTTGAACTCTTTTCTAAAAAGTGTCTTTTACAACTTTGTAGGATTTCCACTGAGCTGACAATGAATTTGTCTATCAAGCCCGGTACATTTTGAAGGTAGAAAATTTAATCTCTGGTCTGGGTAAAACGTGTGTGTTTCTACTACATTTCTGAAGGTGAACCCAAAACGGGAATCCTGACTACTCGGTTTTCCAATTTTTAATGTTCGCCTCCTTGTTTTGTTTGTTGGTGGTGGTGGCAGTGTGGCAGTGATAGTAACTTCCATTTGTTTAAATCTATTATTTCATATTGAAAATTAGCTTCTGCTGCTTGATGTTCTTTGTAAGTAGAATGGGGTGATGGCTTGTAGGGATGATTTTCCTGGGTGACGTGATAAACTGTTATGTTAATTCTCCTATTTGACTGTTTGTCTCTTTTTATTCAAACCCTTAACAATATCTGATCTCTGGAGAAATGACAGCAGAACTCACTTGTTTACTTAACAAAATAACTTACTGGAGAATTTTGAGTTTTTGTATTTACAGTTGATCTATGGTTGAAATTTTGTATTTGAATTAAGCTTTCATTGTTTTTCTTTGTGTTCATAATTCAGAAAAATCTTTAGCTGTCATCGCATGAAGGTATAATGTGTATCTTCCAACCTCCTCATGATACTTATAATAAACATCATAAAATATTTTCAATTAAAGAAGATTTATTTAATTTGGTTTATTGAAAAAATAGCTATCTGTATAAATTGAGTATTAGCAAATTTTTAAGAAAATACCAATATTTAACTTGTAATAACTTCAGTTGCTAGGAAAGTATTAAAAATTCAAAATGCATTTTAAAAGTATTTTAACAATCTACATCTACATGAGTAAAATAAAATCCTGACAAGTGGCACTAGTGTAATAATTTTAGTACAATAAAAATAGCAAAGTCATCTCTACTTGTCAGGGTTAAATATACTGATGATTTACAATTTATAATATACAAGTATATATTTTTTAATCTTCTACAGGTATATTGATCAACAAGGTAGCACTACTCTTGTGTAATGCTTAAATTATTGTTTAAAATTATGAATAATAATACTTGCATTTGGCCAAATTGAATTGTTATTCTGATGAGTATGAAGCCATCAACAATTGCATTTTGAGTTTGTATACAAAGACAATTTCCAAGAGTTTTATGTAGTTTTAAAAATTGTGGGTTTCTTACTAGAGTTTCACACCAGAGGGGTGACTTTTGGTGGGGAGTGCCAACAGAGTAAATCACGCCTCCCATCACCTTCAGTCCAAACAGAAAGATAAGTGTTTGTGCAATAGGAAAGAACTTTATTTTTGGTGTAGCCATACTGGGGAGAGACAACAGCTCTAGCAAGCTCCTAGGAAAACTGTCATCAATGTAGTGACAAAAGTTCTAGGACTGTATAGGCAAAGGACAATATTGGGAGCAAGAATTGTGCATAATCAAACTGTGGTCTGGGTGGTCATTATCTCAGATCTGGTTCTAGTGGGTCTCACAGGTGGCAGGGAAACTGCTACTGTGGACAGGGCAATTCAGTCCCTGTCATGTGGAGATCTGCCTTCAAGGTTCTCTGTTTCTGGGACTTGAGATGAGCTGAGTAGAAATGACTCAGAGAAAGAACAGGACAGAAGAGAAAAATTCAATTTGTCAGGACAGTGACCAGCTTCTCTTCTATATTCCTAATTTTAAAAGATCCCCGATTATAGACTAATATTAAATTGATAGCATCCAATGATATCTACATTATTTCTAAGTCAAATATAATACCAAAAATAGGCTACTAAGCACCATTTTATGTACCTTTTCCTTTTATTTTTATGGCACTGCAAGAGTATATATAAACATATTTAGTCTTGCTACTTGGGCTACTTATATTATAAGCAATATATTTAGCTATAAAATATTCTGGTATGTGTATCCAAGAGCTCTGCTAGTACAGTGCAAGGTCTTGTTTTATTATAGACAGTCTAGAATTTGCTCTCTAGATTTTTTTCATGGCATACAGTTCCTGTGGTAGAATGCTGCATTAGGTGATTTGGGAAGCTATAACAAAATACTAGGTTGCTTATAAACAACAGAAATTTATTTCTCACAATTCTAAAAGGTGAAAAGTTCAAGATCAATGTGTGTGCCAGGGTACTCAGTACTTAGGAGGGCCTGTTTCCTTGTTCACATGACAGAAGGGCTGAACTAATTCCCTGAGAGCCCTTAATAAGTACACCAGTATAATTCATTAGAGTTCTCTGTTTATGATCTAATAACCAAATACAACTCTTTCTATTATTAATACGAGGATGTCAAGACATAAATTTGGGACGACACAAACAGATTCAGGCAATAGTACACATTAAAATCAAAATAAATGAATGGTACCATTATAGAACTAATAGTGGTATAGAAAAACAATATTCATAAGTATTAAGTTTTTTTTAAGGGAAGTAGAGAATGATTTTGCATTAAATAGAGAATGATTTTGCATTGTTTATCTCTGAATTAGAAAAAAAGAGTGAAGGTCAAAAATCTTAAGGGATATAAAAAGTTGAAGATTCTTACAAAGGGACTTTTATTTGACATAGATGGCTAAATTTGCTTTATGAAAAAAATTTCAGCACAAATATTGTGATTCCTTTGCTGTCTTATATTATGCTAATGAAAATACAGAATTTGATCTCAAATTATATTCCTGTTCAAATTACATTTCTGAAGTATAATCTCTAATCTCTTCTTAAAATATTTTCTTTCTTTTCTGTGTAATCTGTCTGGCTATTAAAATTCTGCTCCACAAGACAAAAATGTACACAGGTTGATTTTATATTAAAATGCTGATTTGAAAACAAAATTATAATTCTTCATAATCCCACTACATTTTATATTTACTTTTGAAAACTTTTATTGTTATTATTTTGAATAAATCAACAAATACATAATGCTTCTTATTAACTTATGACTAATTGTACCATGTGGTTAAATCTTGGACAAATTTAACTTTGCTCTTCCCCAGTTACGCATTGATTTAGATGAAATTCACGTAAAAGTTACAGGATATTTTTAAAACTAAGATCTTTGAAATTTCTCAGAAGAGACCCGAAAAAAATCACAATTTGTTATTTATATTATTAAACAAGATACCAGAAATAACTGAATTGACATGATATAAAACTTTTGAGTTTAATGGAAATAGTTCTTAATTTTGAAGAACTACATACCCTGTCCAGCTAAATTTGTAGTTTAATGTTAATGTATATAAAATTGATGCTATGTGGAGGATCCTCAAGATATTTTTCAAGTCACTTGATATTTGCGCTATGTCTCTAATTAAGAGATTCCTGATAGTCATTTGCCTCATGATATTAAGCAACAATAGCAGTATAATGCTAATAGTCATAATTAGAGCTATTCTTTGAGTCAAAGACTGGTTTTCAAACTTAGCTATTGAAGTTGAATTTTGTATCTGCTTCTAAAGTAGTTATTTTCAATCCAGGTACTACATCATATTTAGCTATTAAGTTTTACTAAAATACGAGTAAAAATGTTTTCAAAGCATAGTAAAGAGACACATTATTTGTCAATTAAATTCTTCCTTAGTTTTCCTGACCGACTTTATCTAAACCCTGCTGGGTAAACAACTTTGACATCTACAACCCTACGAGATTCTATGCAGTTACGGTACAAATGACTGAAAGTTTTCTCTAGTCAACACCATATTTCTCAAGAGCAAAAAAGTCTCCTTTGAGAGACATATTTCTCATTTTGGCGATGCCAGATGCTGTGAAATCAGGCAATATTTTCTACTATTACTCAGGAATTATACAAATATTTAGAGATTCCTATGAATCTCTATGAAGTATTACGTACCTTCTCAACGAGTGGAGTGAAGAAACCCTTCAGAATTCAGTGCCTAAGATTTGGCAGTTTTCTGGGAGAAATATTATTATCATCAGTCCTGTGTTTGTCAGCTTGCCATACCTGTGACACACATTCAACAACGAATTTATAAATAGAGATTTATTTTGGCTCGGAGTTTCAGATATATCTGTTCCTAGTCACATGGCCCCATTACTTTGGACTCTCCCATTTGGTACTCAGCCAGGGAACCAAAGATGTGTGTCAGCAGGAGGAGACCGGTGCTCTGCTGTCCAAGCAGCCCCATTAAAACATTAGAGGGACAAAGCTGAATGAAAGGAAGATGCTTTATTCGTACAGAGGAAAAGGAGGCAGGGGAAAACATAAATAGCTACCCTGATAAGAAAGAATCACAGTAGGGCCCCTGGGAAGATGGGGAGCCGTAACCATGGACATTTGTTTCCAGCTGCTTTTATAAAGGGGGTCAGGGACCCTTCTCCCAACCTGGAACTTGCCAGGACTGGCTTGGCTTCAGGGGCACCTCGGCCTAATGTCATTTTTTTCAGGAGGTCTGTGTGCAGCTTCTGTTTATTTACTTGTCCTTGACCTACATTTCAAGGACTTCTTTTTGAAATGCATGACTACTTGGCAAAGGGGCATCTTATTTATGGTTAGCTTAGAGTTAGTAAGAGGGTGTGGGGATATCTACTGAACTTTATAATGACCCTCGAGGGACTAATATAATGACTTTAGAGTGAAGGAAAAAAAAAATGTATGTATTTGTCAGTGCCTAGGTGTGAGTACATACTACCTTGCAGCTCATCAGGCCCTTGCCCTTTGCGCTGCCGCATTCTGTAAGAGGAGGCTTGTTTGTGCGCTTGGCTTTCTCTGCACTCCACTTGTCAGCTCTTTCCCTCTCTTGTCTCTTGGTGAAGTCTCAAAGCCTTTTGTTATCTTTTTTTTTTCTTTTTTCCTCTTCCTCTACTCCCATGCTTGATCTATTTCCCAGGGGAAATTCTCTAGGAAAGTTTGTGTTTAACTTCTTCAAGTCAGGAGTAGCTAGAAGACCTATTGAAGCTGAGGCCACTCTTTTTTCGTCTGCAGACCCCGACCCCTATAGCACCCATGACAGAACAGGACATCGTGGCAGAATACTTCCAGAGGAAAGAGCTCACATCATCCTGGCCAGGAAGCAGAGAGAGCTACAGACCATCAACATCTTCACATTACCCGCAAGGACCTAACTTTTCTCCACGAATCAATTCTTCCTGAGGGGCCTCCACCTCCCGAGGGTGTTGTATAGGTCTTTAACATACTGACCTTTAGAGAACATTCCTGGTCTAAAGTGTAGCAGCTTGTTAAGAAACACAAACAAAAATTTAGAACAATTATTTCAAGTATGATATCACTACCTTTTACGTATGTTAAGCAGGTCTGTGAATTTGGACATGACACCACAACTTATGCTTGCCTTATGTGAATCTCTTAAAATCTTGGCTGATTTTTTGATGGTACTAGTGATTTACTCAATGGCCTCATACTGAGGCATGGTCCCTCAGAGTTCTTATTCTACACAATTATGTCTCAGTCAATAAGTCACCCAGGCTAGGTTTCAACACAGGCTCCTCCTGGCTTTGGGGGAGCTGATACTACAGGCATATTCCACCATACCCAGTCATGTCCAGTATTTAAAAGTGTTTCTTTTCTAAAAATCTCAGACACATAAGATTTACTGAAAGAAGTATGCCATCCAAGTTCATCAGGAAACCGCCTGCATCAAAGTATTCTGGGGCAGGGACAATCACCCAGTGGGAGAGACCCATCGAAGACCTGAACAAACATACTGCTCTCAAAATAAAAGCAAGTCTCTTCTTGAAGTGTGAAGCCAGCACCTCCAGAAAACTGCACTGTTATGCCTACGAAGTGCCTGAAACGGAACCTTCTAGCTATTAAAATGTACTGAAAAAGAGTGATTTCAACAGGCTTACTGCTACCCGGTGAGATTCCATTACTGTCATCTTCCTGACTCAATTACCTACAGTTTTGTATTTTGTCATGAGCCTGCTAGATATTTCAATGGCAGCAGAATGCCTTGAGTAAATAAGACAATGGAAACACAAAGTTGTAATGTTCCCTTAAAAGAGTAACAAAAAGGGAAATTATAAAAGTAAATGTAAATTATTTTCTCTGTGAAAGGCAAAAAGACTGTTTTTCTCTGCTTCCTTTTCCTCAGAGTATTTCCTTGGAAGCATAATGAATCTGAGTACTTAGTCTAACTACTGGAAAATATAAACATCTCTAGGGATTGAAATCGGTCTCAGATTTTTACAAGGTAGAGATTTCCAAAGTCAGAGCAAATAACTGCTAGATAGTAAACAAATATATCTAGAATGAACTCAAGGTTCTGTCTCAAGGGATGGAGGAGAGGCTGGCACAAGTATAACCTTTCTCTTTCTAGAAAGAGAACATAGAGGAATTATTCTTTCTTAATTTTCTATTTAAATTGCATGAGATTTTATCTTAAGTTGTGGTAATTTTCCCCACATCTTACGTGCTTGTGATTGTCAAGACCCAATAATGAATTATGTCTCTTCTTTTATCTATATTGTTAGGTAAGGGTATATTTCTTGGATATGATTGTTTTAAGTTCCAAATAAACACAAATATATAATATATAGTAATGTACTGCCTGTTTTAAAAAGGCACTTTCTTTCTCTAGGAAAATTTATATATGTATAGATTTAAAAAAAAATAATGTGATTGCCCCTCAACTTAGCCATAAAGATTCACTCATTATTTCAAATTATGTAAGACAGTGTGACATTTAATTTATAAATAATTTTACATATAACCAGGCATGGCGGCTCAAGCCTATAATCCCAGCACTTGGGAGGCAGAGGCAGAGGCAGGAGGATCTCCATGAGTTAGAGGCCAGCCTGGACTAAAGAGTGAAGGCAAGGCCAGCCTGAAGTACATAGCCAAGACCCTGTCTCAAAAAACGAGAAAAAAAAGATACATATTAATCCAAAATAAAATGATAAATTACTCCAATACAATTATTATGGTTTACATTATTCGTAAACACATATCATATAATCACATGCTGATATACTTTTTCTATTTTCCTTAAGCTTTTTAATCTTAAATTTTAATAATTCAATTTATTCTCAATCTATGTATTTTACTTGCGTGTTTGGTAATCTCAATTCCTTAATAAATAAATGGCATGTTTAGAGTGATATTACATTTTTATCATCAGTTTCTTAATTATTGAATTTGTTGAGATGGTATTAAATATTTATCCCCAAGGATTTTTAAAATTTATTTTAATATTTTTATGTAAATATGTTGTATATTCTGTATAATCTTGCACATAGTGTTTTCTAAACTTAGAGGAATTGTATATTTTAATTTTATCATTAGATTTAACTGTATATTCTAAACGAAAATAATAATATTTTAAAAATCGTATACATTTTATTGAGGTATAATTTCCATGTGATTACTCATGATTTTTAAATACTTTCCTTTCCCAAAAGAATTTTTTCAAAACTTGATGAAGTCTATTTAGTATCTGTTTCTGAGACTCCTAAGTATCTTTGTCATATTCATATGAAGGAATATGGTATGATGGATGATATACATATATATAGATAGATAGATGCTTGTACTGTAGTCTTTTTGTTCAGTTTTCTGTCATTATTGTCTCTCTGTCATCAAGAAACTGTGTATTACAAATGCTAAGGGAGCTATGTTCTTGCTTTCTTTCCCATGTAATACAGTCTATTTCTGTATAAAACATTGTAAGGTTCTTTTATTTATTATTTGAATGAGTCACTTGCCTAATCATGCTTATTAATTTGTATCTTCTGTGTGTGCACAGATATGGGGATAAACTTATTCATCTTTTTTTCCCAGAAAACATGACTTAGGAAATGCTTTAAATATGAAGATACACATTGCTCTTCCAAGTTAAAAAAAATAAAACTTTTCAGCTTTTTTATTTTTTTATAATAATAATTTCCTCAAATTGTTAGCTATATCACTACCAGTTTATCTTATTATAAATTCATGATTTTTCTCTCATATTTTGAATGTTTTGATTACTTTTCCTTTTATTCTGTTATGAGACATTTCCTCCATTGAAGCCCTCTTAATAAGTTTGTATTTAACTTTTGGCAAAGTTCAGTTTACGCAGGCTAAAATCAGCAGATCATAAGTATTCAGTTCAATGAATTTTGACAATTATATATACTTTTAAAATCACTGGAAACAAGACTTAAACAACCCACATTTTTGATGAGCTGGGGAAAGCTGGCTGGCAGGACTGTGGCTGGGGCTTCCTCTGATTTACTTCCTCAGGCTAGAAAATGTGGAGCTGTTGACAGTACAAAGTATCCTGGTTTCCCTTACTCCATCTGTCAGAGTCTTCCTACTTCTACTACTCCATCAGGAAAAAGAATAAACACGGGTCTCTTCTCTCCAATGAAGAACTCATTATTTTTAAAAATTTACTTAATTTAGATTTCTTTACATCTACATTTCTCAGTTGGGTTTTTTAACTGAATGTTGTGACTTTTGGTTGCCTGTGGGAAAGTGCTGATGTCCTGTGTTTCTCTACATCCCAACCAGAAGGTAACCCACTAATTAGAGTCAAAACAGTTTTTAAAATCTAAGTTTGATATCCATACCACTTCTCCTATCTAGCATCTAATGTCCTGTTTATATCTATGTCCTTCTCTACACTCTCTAGACAAATTTTCTCACATTATTCCTTCACAAAGTTAATTCAGTTTACCAAATGAAAACTATGACTTTTTCTATATCCAAAGAGTATTATAATATTCATTTCACTTTTTACATTTTCTTATAGCTTTCCTAATACTATCAGCATATTTTTCATAGTTTTGCCTATATATCTTCCTTCCAAGTGAATATCATGTCATATTTAAAACGTGTATCTTGATTAGATCCACTAGGATGCCCAACATTGAATATTTCATGAATGACGTTAGAGCGGATTAGAACCAGTCAAGGAAAGACATTAGCAGAATGCAACCATATGAACAATCATAAGAATTATGGGCCTATGAGATAGAAAAATATGAAAATACTAAAGCATTTCCAAGTAGAAGGAGGTGGTAATTAGTTTAATGTGATTCATCTGATTGATAAGGATACTAGGTTCAGGTTAAATGACAGCATATACTGTACCTAAAGTGGACAGCATAGTGATAAAAGAAGAAAAAATAATATCCTATTTGTCTTAGTATTTTTGAGCTGCCATAACAACATATTAAAGACAACATTTTAAAAAACAAATATTGATTTTGTTATAGTTCCTGAGGCCTAAAGCTTGAGATGAGAGGGCTTTCATACCTGGTTTCCAGGCAGCCAACATCTTGCTGTGCACAGAGGACATCGTCTTTGTGTGTAGGTCGATTTTGAGAAAGTGAGAGAGCGGTAGTAGGCCTGAGAATGAGAGATGGCAGGGGCACGAGCCCTGGTGCCAAGCCTGTCATATCAGGACACATCTTTTTAGTGTATCTATCTCTAATCACCTCTTTGCAGATTGTGTCTGCAAATACAGTCACATTGAAGTTAAGGTTTCTATCGGTGGATTTTGGTGAGACAAAACCCAATTCCATTGCATCACATTAGCATGAAATGTAAATATCTATTAATGGAATAATGAAGACAACTCAGTTGTCGTTTCACCCAGATTACACCAACGATCTCCTTTTCCCTTTCTCAGAAATCCACATTCCTGTCAATTTGTCACTGAGACGTCCATCAAAAAATTCCAGTCTCCTTGTATTAAAAAGTTACTACTGTGATTCTAATATGGAATTGTGTATTTAAAAATGTTAAGCTGATATTTCAGTTGTACAATCCAGGAATGTACTGCTCTGAGATGGTGTGTTAGTAGTAGCTATTGGACAGGCCCCAGGAATTTGAGTATATGGGATTAACAACAGGGGCTTCTCATACAGGAGGTATTCTGCTGCCTTAGAGAAATAGCATTAATCTCATTTTACATAAATACATAAAGTTAATTAAAATGTGTAAATGTGTATGTTATTAGAATCTTTTTATCACTGTTTACAGTTGCTTTGGAAAAATCAAACAGGAAAATGTTTGAATTTCACTTGTTAGACCATGAGGATTATTCATTCCTGATTGAGGAATTATCACAAAGATCCTTTCTATTTCACTTTATTTAGTGAAAAGAAACAAATTTCTTGCAGTTTCTAAGTAGCTGTTTACATCTTGCTTTTAGCTGTGTAATCTGGTTTATCCCAATTTCTTGCTAAAACCTGTTAAATCAAAATAACTTTTTATTTAAAAATTGATAATCAATTACTGGTGTTTGCAGTGCTACAATTTTGCTATTTTTCATTTTGCGTACCAGGTATATGCTTAACTACAAGATTATCTAGTTCAATAGTAGACACCAAGCATCTATTATTGAATAAATAATTGTGTATTTATTTAAAGAATTTATTTATAATTAAAAATTGATTTTAAAATCCATACAAATTATTTTAGCTGACAACAACACTGAATTGAACATTGATTCTATCTAAGCAAGTAAAATACTGCACACAATTCAGTGTATTTCATTGTAATACTCATTTGGTACATGAGTAAATCTGCTTTCATATTTGTACCTGATCTGCATGTTGGGTAAATTGATTGTTTTCCTATAAAGCAGCATATCTCTATGAGGTGATTTAAACCTGGAGGAAAATAAAATGAAATATTTTATAATTTATAGGACATAAAAATAATTTAAATGTAATGGCAAAATCCTAATACCTACAATGATTTTTTTTTAATTTTTCTAAAAATCGTAAATAAAAATACCTAATACTCAGTAGTTAGATGCAGTCTTAGGAGCTGCACACGGTGTTCTGCACAGCCCGGAGCTGTCCCTCTCGGTGGCTTGGTTTCCAGCCGTTGGCTTCCTGTCTTGTCACTATCTCTGGTGCTTCTCGGCTTGCACTTCCTCCCTCCCCTCTCCTGGTCTTCCTCTCGCTGTCTGCCCTCACCGGCGTATCACGGGTTATGTGCGGAGCGATTTATGTTCCACAGTTCATTTTGCTTTGTCATGGAGACTGTAATGTACTACAGTACAGTAAGTGTCCAGAAACTTCATTGAGTTAATTGGTATCTGAAATTTTGAGAAGTGCATCTCCTTACCTTATTTTTTAGCAAGTATATAATATTAGTTATTTTTTATTTCTATGTTTAATCAACAATAACGTAAATGTGTTATATAAGTGTGTCACTGTCAGGAACAAGACAATCGAGTTTTAAATTGTGGTTGAGTAAAGGAAAGGTAATAAAAGATTTTCGATGTACATTTTTTGCCCTACCAATTAAATAAAATACATTCTTTTAAAAAATAAATTAAAATATTTTCCACATTAGCTATATGCAATACCAGATATAATGTAACCTTGCTATAGTTTGTGTTATAGTTATTGAACTACAATTGGAGTCAGAGTCCGGCTATTCACAAATACCCATCCGCACTCTTCGTAATCCAACTGGGTGATTTGATGGGGTTGTGAGCCCAGTTACCACGGACACTTCCTCTTTCACAGTCTTCAGGTAGTATTTTCTGCAATTCCAGAGGTCTTTGAGTCACCCTTTCTGCCATAGTGAATTTTGTTCCACAGATGAGAGTGCCAATGAGAAAATTATACCAGGTGTCGAGTATTGCAATCTCACATGCATGAGCTGTTAAAAGAAAAAGCGAGAGGTCCCCTGAACCTACTGAGACTTCCAAAATCAGATTGGGTCAAAACTTTGTTATCTAATCCCTACTCTTTCCCATTTTGAGTAGAGAATCTGGAGACATTTTAGGTCTCAGGAGTTTAGTCTGATTGTGTAATGTTTGTCTAAAATACCTGAAAGGATCCAGTATTTAGTTTGCCCTTTCCACAGTCACTGTAGGAAACAGTAGCTCATGCCTTTGAACTATTGAAGCCATAATTCCAACAGAGATGGAGATTTGTTCCTCAAGTACCCATATCTCTACTACTTGACTTTCTTGAGTGGCTTTTAGCCTAAGAAATGACTTAAAAGAAAGACTGTAACAAGGAACATTGATTATCCCTCATAGTTTATACTGTTGGTATTGAAATGTGTCTGCACAGGTAATGGGTGTCTTATTTCAGAGCAATCGTATGTCTGAGGCTCCTTTCAAATGAAGATTTGACTGAGATAGAAATAGGTTTAGGGACATGCATGCTAGATGGGGGCTACTTTAAACAGTGTCTGTGTGGGCATCCTCACATGACTGCTTCTTGGAACCTTGTTAGCCTGCAAGGAGGGCAATGCACAGTTCAAAGACAGACACTTTAATACCTTTTATGAAGTAGCCTTCTGCGAAATACCTGTCATTTCTGTTATATTTTACTTGCTCTAGGGTCACATGACAGAGGGAGAGTGAACATAGAAAGGCTTGAATACCACGAGGCATGGATCATTGAGGACTACTTTGAAAGCAAACTGACTACCAGAAAACACTACGAATCCTACTTTGCATTTGGAAGGAAATCAAGGTGGAGAGAAAGTTCAAGAGTTTGAGAAACAGGCCACACTCAATCCTTGAAACTGTTTCATAGTATAATCCAAATTCTGGGTCAGACGAGGCAGAAATCAAAACTAAAAAAGAAATTTTTGCTATGTTAGACCTTGAACCCAGGACTTCACACACACTAAACAGAAGTTCTACAGCTGAGCAACACCACCATCCTCTGAAAATAAATGTTAACATAAACAGATGTTAACTATGATTTGAAGAACTGAACAATAAACCGCTGCATGGCAAAATCTCATAGAGGGAGATAATCTAGGAAGCTTCTAACACTAACAGAATTTAAGGAATGAAACGAAGAGGTGGAGATTACTAAAAATAAAATAACGGAGGCCTGGTCAAGAGGAGGAAGTCAGGTCTCCGAGAGGGTTGGTCACTTTGAGACTGAAGGCAAACCCTTCAGAAACGAGGCTCAGAGCTCAGTAGCAGGCTACTGATTTCCCGGCACTGCTGTCCACAGAGACATGATTTCGCTGGTTTGACTATAGTCCATAATTCCACTTACTGTTTGTTACCTATAATCCACTGATAGAAGGAAAATGGTATTTTTGTAGAAATTTCCTGGACTGAATAATTGTGACATCTTCCTATTATTTTTTGTCTTCTGTCACCACATAGTTACCGTAGAGATAGATTCTCATTGTCTTTCTCTGCTTGGAACCTTCAGATCTGGACAATGCCAGCATGTCCATGCTGTGTGTGGGATAAGAGAATAGACAGACTCTCCTAGAAACTCTCAGCTGCTGTTCATCACTTGAATTTCAGTGGGAACTGTGGTGTTGCTTGAGACTGTATCTGTTCTCCTTCTTTATCAGAACTTACAGGAATCTCTCTTTTCCCCTTCCTATCTGAAAAGATTTCTTGTGAGGTATAACCTCTACATTTTTGCTTGTATCTTCAAGACAACCTACCTTTTCTACAATACCTTTCCTTTGCCTTTGCTTACTCTGTAGATGGCACATATATTTCAATGTATTTCGTTTTTCAAACCAAAGCTGTAAATTAATTCATGCTTTGACCAATGACACACTGCTTTCACTGTTTCTGTCTTAAGGAGGTACCTTAACCGTTTTTCAGAGCTCTTTTATTTCTATATTATTGAAGGAAAATAGCTCTTAAGAAGGTCTGGTAGAGGTTGGGGCTGAGTGCTTGCCTAGCAAGCACAAGGCTCTGTGTTCCATCACACTTCCCTCCCAAAAAAAGAATATTTGGCATATTAAATAAATGTAAAATTACTACAATACATGACACAGTATATGTACTATATATTATTGTTTTATTGGCATTGTGATAATAATTATCATTATTAAAATCAAGAATAATTGTGTGAACAAAATTATTACTCAAATTCAAAATTAGTTTATTGAAATATATAACCACATATTTAAATAGATAATATTTATAAAGCAAAGTAGGTTTGAATTAGTACACAAGTGTTTCAAAAAATATACAAAAGCAGTCATGACAATCTGTACTAAAGCAAGTTGGGTTTTGTTTTTTTATGTGTGTATTTTGGTGCTGGGGATTGAACTCAGGGCTTTGTGCTTGCTAGGTAGGCACTGGACAACGTGAGCTAAATCCCCAGTCCCTAAATCAAGTTTTGCAAACTGAAAACTTCACAAAATTGTCTCAATTCTCCAATTATTTTTTCAATTTAGTTTTTATATCAGTAAGTGCATTAATGCAATAATTTGACTTAAGTATAAAATAAGCCAATTAAAAACATTACTAGAATATTAGTAAACAGTTGTCTTTAAAAAAATTATTCTGCAATGAACTTTAAACATGATGCCACAATATGTCTAAATCTATCATAAACTTCATATGGAAATCACTTTTGGTTTTTAGATTTCACATTAGGTAGAATACATCATTCATACCACCCATGCATGTAATCATTCAGTGATTTAATGTGCGTTGTCTGAGAGCATCAAGGGAAAAAGTAGATTGATATTGGAATGTGAAATTGCATAAAAGAAAATGAATGATAAGGAATTAACTATACAATAAATTATCTATTTATCCACACAGGGCTTGACACAGATAAGAAACTCTATAATAGAGTTCAAGTACTCTATATTTTTAACATGTTATATATATATTTAATTAAAATACTTGTGTTTGAGAAAGAGTTCTTTTTAGAACACTGAAGTGTTTTGAATTTCTTTTCAAATATGATGCTTCTATTATTTTTCAAATAAGCTTGATGAATACGACTACATTTATACAATAGTAATAGATTTTATAAAAATTTCATGAAGATTTACTTTTTAATCCTCCTCCCTATGACACACACACACACACACACACACACACACGTACTTATAAACTAACAGAATCATTATTAGGATATGTAAACAATAGAAAAATAGCATATTCCCACATCAGGATTGGCAATTAAAACATGTACCAACTCATACTGTAAACATGCACTAATAAAACATTAAGATTAAAAAATCAACTGGATAAATTTATGTTTTTGGAAATGGCTTGATCCTATTATTTTTGCATTCGAGAGCTCTAATATTTTCACTAGAAATCAATTGCAGTGGAATAGAGATTAGGGATAATAGAGGAAGAAGAAAGAGCCCCAGAAAGAGTGGATGAACTCATTCACTGTCCCAGAACAACGACTTGCTTGAGAAGGAGAAAAACCTAAGATCTGTGCAAAAATTTCAAAGGAGACTGAAAATCACACTCTTAAGATTTCTTTTTTTTTTTTTTTTTTCGGTACCAGGAATCAAACTCAGGGCCTCATACTTGCAAGGCAAACACTCTAACCACTGAGCTAAATCCCCAGCCACTAGATTTCTTAATGTGAAATGAATTAGTAATGAAAAAAAAATATATAGAGAGCTCAATTTCTAATGAATAGCAAGATCGGAATTTAGTTTAAAATCATATACCTAGTAAGTATCAGCAAGATAACTTCAGCACACAATTTCTTACTCTATAATTCATCCCTCATTAATACCTCAAAGCCCACGGGATTCCCCATGTGGAACTTAATCACTATGTAATGCAAGCATTTATTAATAAAACACTTTTAAAAATACAAAGAACACCTGATTGAGGATTGAAAACCATTTGAAATGCTTTCATTCTGTTGTTGCAGAAACTGACCTTAGAGAAACCAAGCACCACTCAGTGAGTAGGAGAGCTCAGGTGTATTTACATCGACGGACTCAGGAGAGTTCACATTCCCAGATCCTGGGCCCGAAGCAAAGCGATTTCAGGGTTTTTATAGGATTTTACAACATCGCATTTCAGTAGTTCCCTCCTTCCTCCTATGAGGAAAGGATTTAAAAGCTTCCATATGATGGGCGCCTAGACGCACACAGGTACACTTCCGCATTATAACTGAGGAGGGCATAGGCAGTGGGTACAGGGTGCGAGGGGAGGGGGTTTGATTACACAAACTGGAATTAGGGGCCATCACCTGCCTCATTACCATTTCCAAAGAGCTGGGGAAGGTTGTTTTGACTTCTTGCCTGGAAGCCAGAGCCCTGGGCCCCAGGCCTTTCCACCTCACTGTTACTATGAGAAAGCAAGAATAAGCAGGAGCCACAGGGCACATTACAGACAAAGAGGCTACGACTGAGCCAAGGTAAAAAAA
>PVJO010020697.1:0-31489 GCA_004026905.1 Hystrix cristata
GAGAGAGAGAATTCTGATGACCTTACTTTGATTCTCTGGATCAAGCAGAATCTGAATTCTGCTCTTGAAGTCTCCAGTAAAGTAAGTTAATAAATTTCTACAGATTCTGCCACCCAACTTGATTGGGGACTCGGTTCTCTGCATTGGAAAGAGTTCTGCCTAATGTAGAACTTGGTATGAAGAAATAGAGTAAAACAGTGTGGTTACCATGGCTAGAGTTCTAGGGAATTTCTTAGGGGAAAATGTCAGGATATTAGACTATTCATATACATGTACAGTATTTCATTTATTTGTTTTTATTTATTTGGTGGTGCTGGGGATCTAACCTGGAGCTCTGTACTTACTAAACCCACACTGTACCGTGGGGCTCCATTCCCATCCCTTATTTAGTTATCCAGCTAGCTAGTTAGTTTGAGTCTCCACTAGGTTTCCTAAAGAGAGGAGCACAGTTCCTTCAGTCATCTGGAAGCAGGAGGACAATGGCACCAGCTTTGGTACCAGTTCCCCAGCTCAGATCCCTGGCGGTCAGACCACATGGCCCTTGGAGCACTGTCAAGGCTGAATCCTCTGCCTTGGCTTAAGCTGGTACGGGCCCAGTCCAGGGAGCACCCACCACAGAAGGACACAACTGGGATCCAAGAGAAGTCGGAGAAAACTAGAAAGAACCCTTAAGACTGGATTGCTCCCAAATCCCTCCTTTCTTCCACTAGGCTGACGAAAGCAGTGGTTTCCCTCTCTGAGAAGCACCTTCCTCCAGGAATCCTTCGGGTGCATCTTATTTTATGTTGCCAGAATTTCCAGGGGAAAGGACGTTGAGGCTCAGATTTGAACACAGGAGGTCCATTAGGGGGCACTCCTGGAAACAATGTCTGAGAGGACTCCAGGAAGCTGGTTGACCAGAGGGAGAAATCGTTCACTTACAACTGAAGCTTCAGGAACCACAGAGAGCTTTGACTGTGAGAAGACCCTGCAAAGTTACTAGCCTTCAGCTAAAGCCACTGAGACTTTGTGCCCCTGACTGCCTGGCCTTGGGAGCGAGTGTAACCAATGGCAGCCAGCCCTCAACACTTGCAGCAGCTTGGGAAATGAGCGCCTCAGTCTGGAAGGGGGAAATCTGGAAAGTAAGTCACAGCACCTACTACACCAGCCTATTGGGTCATTTCGCCAAGAGGGAGAAGTTGTATTAAAGCTGTTAAGACCTGTGGATAGAAATTGCAATGACAGGGTTCAGATTCAGGAACCGTAATTTGATAAGATTTTGGCATTGGTTGCTAACTAATGTAAACCCTAAAAATCAGATAATCAGTTGAGTTTGACAGAAAACATACTGCCAGAGAAACTACAACCTCATGAATAGAGACTTGTAATTGTGCAAAGCCTAAAGCAATCCTCAGGTCTTCCAAACACACGGATAAGAATTCTTTCCAGGGGTGGGGGGTTTAGCTCAGTGGTAAAGCGCTTGCCTAGCAAGGGCAAGGCCCCAGCACCCCCCAAGAAAGAATTCTTTCCAATGTCGATTTCAGGTATGACCAAGCCCAATACGGAACAAGAAAATCATTCCATCAGAGAGAACTGTTAGAGCCAGACCAAGAAAATCACCCCACTGCCGCAATCAGGAGTCTTTCCAACAGGAAATGGTGTACACTCAGGATTAACAGTGATGGCTGTCGGTTATTTGCCACTTTTGCTATTCCTGTGTGTGCATTTATTTATTTATTTATTTATTGCTTTGTTTTTTGAGACAGGGTCCCACAGGGTGTGGTTCAGTGGTAGGGTGCTTTCTT
Organism: Hystrix cristata; assembly: GCA_004026905.1. Taxonomy (NCBI): domain Eukaryota; kingdom Metazoa; phylum Chordata; class Mammalia; order Rodentia; family Hystricidae; genus Hystrix; species Hystrix cristata. The sequence continues at coordinate 1,785 of PVJO010020697.1, forward strand.
TTTGTTTGTTTTTTTGTTTTTGGTGCTGGGGATCGAACTCAGGGCCTTGTGCTTATAAGGCAAGCACTCTAACCACTGAGCTAAATCCCCAGCCCCAAGGTAGGGTACGTTCTTGGCATGTGCAGGGCCCTGGGTTTGATTCCCAGTACCACAAAAAAGCAAAGAAACAAAACCAGATTGAAACTAATATATCAAAAATATTCCAAGCAAAATAATGCAAAAGTTTAGGGCAAAACAACCTAAGAACCAAACAAAATGATTTGCCAGACAAATGGTTTAGAAGCGAGTTTTCAAAGATAACAGTTTCAGTTGGGTGTGATGGCACATGCCTGTAATCCCAGCACTTAGGAGGCTGAGGCAGAAGGATCACTGGAAGTTCAAGGCCAGCCTGAACTACATAGTAAGACCCTTTAAAAAAAAATTCAGAAATACTTAGTTTCAGAAACCTGTTACTTATGAAGCTCAGGTTTATTTAGGACTGAAATTATGAGATTTAGATTACATTTGATCAGTTCCTATCCTTTAGAGATTTTTAGGAGTTTAGGTCCTTATTTCAACCACATCAGATATTCTTTTGTTGATCTGCATTACTCAAAATTCACATTTATTTTGCTAATCAAATTGTCATGGAAGCAGCCCCTTCCCCCAGCTGAGAGCAGTTCCTGAAAGATTTTCCTTTTGAGAGAGCTTCCAGCAAGCTCTTTCCGGTTTGACTTGTGTTTGCTTCCTAGAAATGCCCATGCTGGGACAAAATTACTTTATCCAGATGCCAGTGATTGAAATGGTATTCTAATTATGTATCAATGGTAAATCATAAAACTCGTTTGGAAACCCATTTTTTGAGCTTGTGAGTGTTCAGAGCAAAGAGTAGTTTGCTTAGTACCACTAAAATATGCTGGTATTTGGAAATGCTGCAGGCTTGATTGCATTGAATTATAAACTGAATCATTATGAACTTAACCTCTGGGAGGTTTTTGGTGATTGTTTTATTCAGCTTTACTGACTATGCTGCCCATAGCAACTCTGGCAATGATTCCCCTAGTGGCACAAAGGGGCTGCCCGGCCCTGTTGCAGAAATTCACGTGGCTGTACTTGCCTGCAGAGTTTGGAAAGACCTAAGGTCTTTGGAGACTAGAAATGTGTTTTCTCCTTGTCATAAGTGGCAGTGTGAGCCTCTGGCATTTCAAAGTGCAAGTCATTAGTGTCCACCAGGGTGATGTTAATCTGTCTGGGTTTCAGTCTCAGGACATTTTCCAGTTGCTTCTGCCACAACAATCTCTGCCATCTCGGTGACTCTGATGCCCTGTGTGAATTCAGGAAGCTCTGAAGTATCTCTAAAACTCACTGCTGATCCATCTGCTTATTGTTTTTTCTCTTTCATCTTTCAAAGTCATCCTTAAAGTTTCTTTAAAAGGTGGAGCTTTTGTTTGGCATTTTCAAATTTGAGCTAAGAGCAATGTGATGTTGTTTTATTTTTTAGTAGTGATGTTGTTTTATTTTTTAGTAGAAAGGAGACTCTTTTTTATTTTGAATTTAGGACCTGTGTTGTACAGCCTGGGCAACTTAAACTGATGAGATCACATTCACAAGAAAGAAACGCTAGAAGAGGGAGATGAGCGATTGCCACAAAGCAAACAAAAAACAAGGCACTTCAGTGGTTGGGAGGGGCTCAGGAGGGTCCAGGTGTCACTTGAAAAGGGTGTGAGAGATGGGAGGGACTAGCCAGGACATCCTGTCCACTTCCATTTTGCTGGAAGCCGAAGCCCCTGCTGTCTGAACTCTGCTTTGGTAGAGAGGCCAAAGAGAGGAAGAGGGAGAGTTTTCTTTCATCAGATCTTTCCAGGCTCCCCTGTGTGCTAATAAGACAGGAAGCCAAATGCAACCGAAGAGCTAGTGGGCGATTGTTAAGAGCTTTGGTCTTTTATTTAATCATCAGAAAAACCGAGGCTCCTACATGCTGGTAAAGTGCCAGATTAATTATTCAGAAACAAGTGCCTGAGATTGGACCAAGTATTGTCTCATTAGCATGCAGTGTCCATGCTGGAGTCTGGTTAGAAAAGCCACAGAGATTATAGGAGGGGTTGATGGGAAAGGAATAAGAATAAAAATGAGGCCAACTTTTCCTACACTGTGCTATGAAATTGCCACCAATAGAATGTCCTCCTCCCTGATATACTGCCCTCTCTGATAATGTGCCCTGGCCCAGGCCATGTTCTGAAATGTGCAAAACAATTATTCTACTAGCCCCTTGTAGCTATGTTCATAAACTTGGCCTTCTTTCCTCTTAGACTCCAATGTCTCTAAGGCCAACCCTCCCATTTACATTCAGATCTTGCCTCCTCCTCTTGCCTACTCAGGGACTTCACTCTTGAAAATTATTCTCTTTTCTTTTTCATGCACATCAAGTGCCCCCCTCCTTTGCTAAGGGGTCCCCACCAGCATACATTCTTATATTATTTTCTGCCTTAAAAAACAAAAATGAAAACCTCTCTAGACATTCTACTTGTCCTTCCAGCAACTCCCTCTCCCTCTTACCCCCTACTTTACAATGAGACTCCTGACACGAGTTTTCTAAATTTCCATTCAGTCCTGAACCTACTCTAATCTGACTTGTGTCCCCACCGTTTCACCTACCAATAACCTCTATGTAGACAAATCCATGGTGAATACCCTTCTAAGTCTATTTCACTGGATGTTCTACTTTTCCAACTTCTACATTCTACGGTCCCCTAGGCCTTGGGGACTTCTTCCCTCTCTTCACTTCCTCCTTTGCCAATCTCCTCTACCTCAGTCTCCTCTGAGGTCCAGGTCCCAGTCCTCAGGTGGATAGTTGATAGATACTTTCAATTTCACCTGTCCAAAGCAGGACTCTTCCTTCTTCACTCTCTCTGACCCAAACTGCTTCTCCCAGTCTTTCCTGTCTCATTCATGGCTCTTCCACTTTCCTGCTTGCTCCAAGCAAAAGCCTAAAAGTGATCTTTTCTCCTCTCCTCTCTTACACCCAATACGTCTAATCCATTAATCTGTCAACTACATCATGAAGACATATTGCTGTTCAAAACTCTTCTCAGCAACCCAGATCTTACTTGGACTGCTAGAACAGCCCCCTGATTGGCAACTGCATTCTACTTCCCACACCACTACCCAATCATATTTTAAAACTATAAACTGAATCATTTTATTCCCTGGCCAGAACTCATTTTAGCTTTTTCGTCATACTCAGAACAAAAATCTGTCATTTGCATGATTGTGTAAGGCCCTGCATGATGAGGCCTCTGCTCTTTCTCCAGCCTCACCAACTTGCCGACTGTTGGTGCCTCTTTCGACTCAGTGTAGCCTTCCAATGGTGTCTCAAGTGTGTCTCTCAGATGACATCGTTCCAGTTTTCATTCATAATAGTATATTATTTGTCGAGCTCTGTGTGTGTGAGCTGGTACATTAGGCACTTTATTTATTTATTTATTTGGTGGTACTGAGGACTGAACCCAGGGCCTTTGCACTGAGCTATATCCCCAGGCTTTTTTCTTTTGAGAGAAAGAGAGATTCTAAATTGCTAAATTGCCTGGGCTGCCAGAGTGGTGGGATTACAGGTGTACACCATCACGCCCATCATTGTATGTAATTTTTAATCCTAACCATGACCCTTTAGTGTAGTTATTACTATATTCTCTTTAAAAAGAAGTAAACTGAGGCATAAGGAGGTTAGGAAGTCCATCCAAAGTAGCAGAGGTAGGCAGTGGGAGAACTGGGATTCACCTTCAAGCATTTGTGATTTTAAACCTTTTTTGTCGCGTTATGCTACCTTTGGTGACCAGGATATCCCAGCGCTGACTTAATATCATCATTAACATTTTACTCTCTGTGAGGGAACGGTTATGGGGCTGATGTTCCGGGGCCGAGGAGCTGATCTGGTGTTCAGCTCCCTGGCTCTCCAAGAGAGAGCTGTGCGAGGGGCTCCAGCATTTCCACCTGAGTGATGGGGCCGCAGGACTGGGGGAAACAAGCCCTGGTGAACGGCTGGCTCTCTTTTGTCTCCAAATGCTAATAGTTCTGGATTCAAAATCTTTTCTCTCTCTGACTGGACTCAGATATAAAAACAAGAAACTTACAGCATGTAATTTGGCATTTTCCTGGTATGGTAGGCTCATGAAAATTTTGTTCTCCCTGACAAGGCTCAGCTAATTCTATCAAAATAAATCTCTAAGGGAAAAAAGCTTTCTTTTAAAGACTATGAGAAGCTTTTTCAAGAACAAAAATAACCCTTAAAACTGATATTCTGTGTATCTTCTTTTTCTTCTCTTTTTCAGAAGAAATTCTGCCCTTTCTGATAATAGCAAATAAAGAGTGTCAAGGAAAACGTGTCAAAATTTGGCATGCTGTGAAGAGTGGAAATTTCCTCTAACACTGTACTTGGAATTTTAAAGGGTTTCAGGCACAGACTGTACAGGGATTAGGCTTCCACATCCACACGTATCCTTTGCTAGTGCCTAGTCCGTGAATACCTTTACAGTGTTTTATAGCCATTCATCGAACCTTGACCTGGGGGCAAAGCATTATGAAAGCCAAGGATCCCAACATCTCCATTTGGTCTCTCTTATTTTTGCTCTCTGAGGTTTTGTGGACATTTCTCTGCCTAAATTGTGTTTGGTCAGAGATTTTTTTTTCTGATTTTTTTTTTAAACAAGTGAATCACACAGCAAGGTTGAGTAGACAAGCTGATTTATTTCATGGTACTGGGAATTGAATACAGGGCCTTTATGCTGAGCTAACCCACAGTCTCTTTTTTATCTTTTATTTTGATACAGGGTCTCACTAAATCGCTAAGTTCTCCAGACTGGGCTGAATTTTGTATGTGTTTCAGTAAAGTCATATTTGTTATGTGCTTAGGATTGTGCTTGATGGTACGAAGGCTAGAGTAGAGAAGAGGGAGAAAGCAATTATGTCCTCTGTTGAGAACCTATTGTAGGGTTGGTGACTTAGCTCAAGTGGTAGAGCATTTGCCTAGCAAATGCAAGGCCCTGAGTTCAATTCCCAGTACAAAAAAAAGAGAACCTATTGTGTGCTAAATCATTTATAATGTGTATATAATTTCATAATATGCAAGACAAACATTGTTCTTAATGGTTAGAGAAGAGATGAACTTTGAAAGATAAACACTCATAGGCAAGCTAGGGAGAGCAAGAATCAAAATCTAGAATTATTGGATATTAAAACACTTGCTCTTTGTACTGTAATACATTGGCACAAAATTAGAGATTCCTTTCTACTTGTGCCATGGTCTGAGAAAATGGCAAATTGGCCAAATCTCATTGATAATTTCTGAAGGACTTTGGAAGAGAGAAAGAATTAAAAGTGTTTGGATGAGCAAGGAAAGCTTCATGAGGGAGGCAGGATGGGATCTGGGCCCCAAAACCTGGGTGGAGTTTGTATGAGCAGAACAGAAAGTCCTGGCGTGTGAGAGGAAAACCAGACGGGGAACAGATGGGCTGAGAGCTCGAGGGAAATGACAGGCAGGTGAGGGTGGAAGAGACCACTGCTGTCGCTGCAGCTGCAGGCTGCTGAAAGCAGTAGGAAGTTAGGCTGTGCAAGCATTAGGACCAGACTGGAGAGCATTTTCAAAGTCAGACAGAGTTATAAGCAAAGAGATGTGGTACAGAGTGGTACAGTGGACTGAATGTTTGTGTCTCCTACCCCCAAATTCGTATGTTGTCATTGAATTATCATCTTGATGGCCTTTCAAATTAGGGCTTTGGGAGGTGATTAGGTCCAAAGGGTAGACCCTAAAAGAACAAGATTGGTAGCCTTGTAAGAAGAGGCCCGAGAGCTAGCGTCCTCCCTCCTACCATGTGAGAATATGAGAAGTCAGAGGTCGGCAGTCACTAGAGCCTGACTATCCTGCAGCCTTGATCTGGGACCTCCAGCCGTCAGATCTCTGAGAAATAAATGCTGTTGTTTATAAGCCATCCAGTCTGTGCTACATAGTTTCAGTATCCCAAGCTGACTAAAGAAGATATGTGCCTTCCCAAGGGGGAGAATTTTGTTATTAACTGAAACAAGATAGAATTCTCGGTGTATGTGAACCATCTTCATATTTTGTGACCTGTAGATCATAATTTTGTTTTGTTTGAAATAATAGTAAAAATTACAAGTTATGACCATTTTGTTTGTTTGTTTGAAACAGGGTCTTGCTGTGCAGTTCAGGCTGGTCTTGAACTTGCTATGTAGCCCAGGCTGGCCTTGAACTCATAGAAATTCTTCTGCCTCAGCCTCCTGAGTGCTAGAATTACAGGCATATGCCACCACGCCTGGGAAATTATGACCATTTTAATGTGAGTTGTGGATTAGACCTTCAGTTCTGTGTAGCAGTGATGCATCAGCACCACAGACAGCAACAAAGTGCCACCGTGTTGCATCTCCAGACAGGTCTACAGGTCTATATGAAGAAGGTCTATATGAAGAAGACCTACTTTATGTAGTATGTCTGCAACACCAAACTAGTGGAGTGGACTCTTTTGGCGAATTTCAAATACTAATCTTTCTACCAAATCCCTTTTAGAAGGCTCTGCTACTCACATCTAATGCTTTGTCCCAATCAGACTCCCCACCTTAGTTCTCAAGGTCCCCTGTGCCTGGCATACTCTAAACATGCCACACATTTGTCTCTTCCTGAAGATTTTACCCAGCTTCTAAACGCTTTGTTTTTATAGGCTTTTCCTAATCTTCCAACTGAGTGAAGGACTTTAAAGTGTCTACAACTGCAGGGCTTTGCATACTGGGACTTTGCACTTGGATTATCTCTCTTGAACTAGATTGTAAACTCAGAGAGAAGTAATTGTGGCTTATTTTCTATGTTGGAAAAAATCTGTGTGTCAGACTACATCTGCACTTGGATCTTCAACATTGACTGTGAAGTCTGAGAACTCTTTAGAAGAGATGGAAAAACACATGGGGACCATGTGGCTTGCTACCAGCCACTCTTTCCCCCCACCTCTCGTGAATCCTTTTGTAGCAAAGAGAATGTAGTGTTGGCTTCCTCATTTAATCATCACTGTGGTTTTTTTTTTTTTTTTGGCTCATAAAAACTAACATTAGCCTGAGGCTTTCTGCTCTGAAGCCCCCTACCACCTCACGGTAGCTGTCTATCCTTTTTCTTTTCCATCTTTTTTTCCCAAAATAAACTGTCTTTTGTTACACTGAAAAAAATTAACGTTAGCCTAATGCTTTTCTAAAATGCCACTTGACAACAGCATACAGGTATTTTACATAACTACTGTATACCGGCGGTATCTTCAATAGAATGTGGTGATCAAAATCCAGATCATAATTATATCCCGTCAGTGTTTCTGTTGTAAACTCCTCTCTGGAAGTCTTTGCTACTCATTTGTTTAATTTGTATTGGGCTCTGGCCTGACATGCAAGTTCTCGGTCCTGCTATAGTATAAGGAATCTTTTCCTGCCTCAAAACATACCTCTTAGTTAGTGCAATTCTGTGTGTAGAACACTGTTTCTCTGCTGAGGAAGCCACCTCAACCCACGCTGGACATTCATCTATCATTTTACCTGCTAGGAGCAACTCTGCTGGTTAAGGTCAAGGCATTGCTTAGGATCTCCTGTGACCCTTCCTAAGGATTGAGTGTCGTCCCTGAGCGCAAGTGACCCAAATGCTCTCAGGAACCTGAGCCACTGTATTTCTCACCCTGAACCTTTGTGTTGAAGATAAGAAAACCTCCAGATATTTCCTAAATGGGATGCCTGGCCTCTTCTGTTCTGTTGCTTATTACATGGAGCTACCAGTGGATACCCAAGAAAACTGGAGACTCTCCGATCCCCTTGCTAGGAGTCAGTCTTTCATTTTCTTTCCTCTGCATTTTGCCTGACCTTTGGAAGTCTAAACTTATTGTCCTTTTATTCCTAATTTCTGGAACCTTGTACCTGGCAGGGTCAGAGAGTAAGAAGGTGAGTGCCTGTTCCTCATGGAGCTACTTTAGGGTTGAGGACATTTCTCATACACAACCTTCTGTGTTTCCCAAACCCCATATATCCTTTCTGATATTCAATTTATTTTTAGGCATCTCAAGTAGATTTTACCTTCTTTATCTTTCCATTGAATCTTCCTGGGACACCTCTGTGATATCAGAGTAGAGAGAAACAGGGACTGGAAGAATAAAGAGAAGATAAAATTGGTTCTTTTGGTTCCCGCAAGCTTGCTGTGGGAACTCCTTCTAGAAGAAAAATCCTATTTAGAAACTTCCCACTTTGGAAATTCAACCCAAAGACTAGCTCTGTAGCCCAGGCTAAGTATTTATTTGCTGTTTCCTCAGGTGGCATGGGAGAGGATTCATTATTTCATAAACTCAGAAAACACTTATTGAGGAAGCATGATAATAAACAATTAAACAATTTGACAGCATGAAGACGGAATAGAGCCAAAGGGAAAGATAATAGGGGCTGTGACTGGGAAAGAAGAAATGTCCCTGTAGCTGAGACCTGAGGATAAGTAGGGGTTACTTGGCAAGAAGTGGGGAAAGAACAACTCAGGCCAAGTTCCTCAGGCTGTGAGAGCCTGCTCTGCAGCAGTGTACATATTGCATTCTATACTACACATCCGTTCTTTTAAAATAGCACCTTCTCAGGGTTGGGGATTTAGCTCAGTGGTAGAGCGCTTACCCAGCAAGTGCGAGGCCCTGAGTTCAATCCCCAGGACTTCCCCAAAATAGCACCTTCTTTCTTCTACTGAGTTATTTAGTAATAATCTTAAGAGGAAATAAAGAAAATAATGGCCAGTAAAATGCAGATAGTTAAATTTTTCTTTCATTTAACATCATATATAATAAGGGTAAATAAATAGAGATTTGAGGTGTAGCGCATAACAACATTATAGTTTCTCTTTTTGAGATTTAACTTCTATATATTTGTCAATGACTAAATCTTTGTGTACTCCCATCTAACAGCCAGTGTAGTCAGGTTTCCCAATCCATATTCACTCCTAGTTAATCAAAGTGCATTTTTACTAGTTTTAAGTTTGAAAAGTTTCTTTCACAGGAAGCAACAAATACACAAATAGAAAAAGTCTTTGGAACAAGGGCATGTTTGGTAGAGATTCATAAAAATTTCAGAAACTGTAATATTTTACCTTTTTTCCTCTCTAGATTGCCTCTAGAAAGTTTCAAGCCTTTCCATTTAGAGCTTTTATGTTTTAAAAAAATGTGTTTCTTTGACTATGATCACTGTGCTGTTATGGTTGTTTTAAACCAACTTGCAAGTGATGCTGGTATGTTGTACATTTGGATTATGACCTCTCCTCCCACTAGAATATGTAGTAGACTACATAGCCACAGAAGTGTAGGATGGTAGGAGTCGAACACACAAGAATGATTCCAAACTGTTATAAGCTTATTCCTTATTGAAACAAATGCATATAGCCGAGTTTATATACATGGGGAATGACTATATAATTGAATGTTAGAAATTAACTTTAAGAAAGACTACAATGCTTATTAAGAAATAAGTAATAAAACTGAGCTAATTTAAACTGGGCATGGTAGTACATGCCAACAATCCTATCTACTTAGGAAGCTGAAGCAGGAAAATAACAAGCTCAAGGCCAGTCTGGGAAATTTAGTGAGACCGTGTCTCAAAATAAAAAAATTTAAAAAATTAGAAAGGGCTGGAGATATAGCTCAGTAGTAAAGCACTTGACTAACATGTGTGAGTTCCTGGGTTCACTCTCCAGGGTGACAAAAAAACCCCAAAAAACTAATTTTAAAGTTACATATATTTATTAAAGCTCCACAGTAATTATGGCAATTGCTTTTTTTTTTCTGGGCATCACTATCAATTGTTTAGCACTCAGAAAAGTTGTGGTTTTTTTTTTTTTTTTGTATTTCATCAATGCCCTTCAGCTAAAGACAATCAGGGACACAAGAGTAGTTGAACAAACTGAGGAAGTATAATCAACATGGAGACCTGTAGGATGTCACAGAATTGGCAGGTTAGAAAGAACCTGTCTGATGTGGGTTTAGGCTTTGGTTGGTGAATCTGGGGGAAGGTTTAAGGAAGCAGGTATTGAATATTGCTAGAAAGTGGGGGCAGTTCTGATTTGGCATCTCAGTAAGTCTTATCTATAGTGGAGGAGATTAGAGCTCTTAGCCCACTTTCTGTTACTACAACAGAATACCTCAGACTAAGTAATTTATAAGGAATGAAAGTTTATTTTGGCTCACAGTTCTGAAGGCTGGGAAGTCCAAGAGCATGGCACTGGCAAAGCCTTTTGCTGCTTTAAGTTGTAGCGACAGTAGGATTGACAGATAGGAATAGTTTAGGGACTGGGCCCCTTTAAGAGAGGACCCTAGACTTGGAACCCAGCTGATGAACAGACAAACAATTGAACAACTGATGGCAGAGCTGATTGTTTGTGTTTGATAATTTCCCTTCAATGTGCCTGGGTGGGCAGCAGCTGGTTTTATACTATTGTGCTATTTTCCCTCCCTGTCTGTTCTTCAGTTCCCCTCTGGAATTCCCTGCTGACCTACCTACCCCAGCCCCTAACGACAAGCATAGAGACCAGTTAGGGTGGGGGCCCTCCAGGAGACTGGTAGAAATGGGACCTTAACCCTACAAAAACTGAAAGCTGGCCCACACCCAGCAGAGATGCAGCCCTGGACACCCCCACCTTACACCTGAGATGGCTTTTTGGCTTTGCTGTGTTATGTAATAAAGTACTTTTGCTTGCACAGGTCTCCTCTGGCTCCTCTTCCTCTTTCTGTGTCGGAGAGAGAGAGACAAGCCCGACAGGGTGGGCTTGGTGACCCCTAGACCCCAGACCCACCAGACGTGACAAAGTCCTGGCGGAAAGTGGTGGTGGGGGGACTATAGACGTATGCCACCACGCCCAGCAGTACCCTGGAAATGTTAAGAGAGAACAGGGAGAAAGAGAAAAAGCAGCCCCTAATGTCTGAGAACAGATCTGACATCGTAGGCTCAATGCCATTACAAACTCATTGAATACTTAGAGCGAAACTATCTTTCTTTCTTTGCTTCTTTTCCTTCTTCATAGTATGAGGGATTGAAAGGGCTTTTGCACCGAACTACATCCCCAGCCCTTTTTTGAATTTTTTGAGACAGGGTCTTGGTGAGTTGCTAAATTGCCCAGGCTGGGCTTGAATACACAATCCTCCTACTTTAGCCTCCCAGAGTGCTGGGATCACAGATGTTCCAGCACTCTGCTTTCCTGTTTAATTGATCATTGATGTCTCCTGTGGTGTTTGTTGGCAGGACGCTTTGCCACGGGAGTGATATAGGGCTAGGAGGTAGTAGCAGCAGTTTCTCCCCAGCTAAGCTGGGAGACCCATTTTCGCTGACTCATTTCCCCACCTTCTTCTGCAGGATCACTCCTCATCAAAGACCTTTTCCTCAGAAGTGAGACCTCATACAACCACTGTGGAAATCTGTATGGAGAGTCCTCGAAAAATAAAATAGAAGTTCCATTCGACCCAGATACTCCCCCTTTAGGTATCTTCCCAAAAGAGTTAAAGACATCAAATTATAGTGATACGTGCATACTCATGTTTATAACAGTACATCTCATAAAAAGGTAAATCTTAAAAGTGGCCTGTATGTCCATAACAGAAGAATGGATAAAGAAAATGTATTTATACACAATAGAGTACTAGTTTGCCATAAAGAAGGATAAATTTGAGTCATTTGTAGGAAAATGGATGCACTTTAAGATCACGTTAAGTGAAATAAATCGGACACACAAGCTTGACTATTGCATGATTTCTCTTTTATGAGAAATTCAAATTATAAATAATTTAAAGAACAAAATAAAAGCCAAAAAGAAACAGGAAGAGAGATCTTTTGCAAATGGGAAGGGGATCAAGAGATAGAGGGGGAAGGAGGACAGAGGAAGGGGAAATAAAAACAATTAAGATGTGTCACAGACATGTACCAACTCCCCATAAGGAAAGTAATCATCGTGTACTGCAAACATGTACTAATAAAATTTTTAAATTAAAAAAAAGAAATGAGACCTCTCCTGTTGTTATTGGGGTGCTTGTATTCCAAATAAACGCCCAGTTCTGGACTGCTCGTCTTTCCGTCTGGAGTTAGATTCTAGATTCTTCTCGCCTCCAACAAAGAATTCAAAGAAATGAGCCAAAAGCGGTGACGGTTTATTTAAAAGGCAAAATGGAGGTTGGGAGAAACTGGCTCTACAGAGCGAGTTTGGGCCAAACCAAGAAAAAGAATATGTGCTGCCAAAACGAGCATCGAACAAAGAAAAAGTAAGAAAAGAAAAATATATACCACGTCTGAGAGACACAGTACAGAGTATCATGAAAAGATATGACGTCCAAATCTCTTGGAAACCTGAGAGAACTTCTAAATCCGGGTCTTCTCCTGCCTCAGGCTGACGTCATGTCTAGGCCATGCTTGCAAGAGGTCACATCTGTTTGAGATTTCCTACTCTCCCAGCCAGCTTTGGCCACGCCCTACTCTCCTACCTGGCCGTTACAGGTTTGGGGCCTCCTGGAAGCAGATTCAGAGATGAAGTTTAGCAGTTTATTTACTACGGAGCATTCTCATGATCAATAATTACAAAAGCCACTGAAGAAAGCAGGCCTGGGCAGAGGACGAGTTGAGTTGCCCTGCCCTCAGCGACGCACAGAGCTCTGCGCCGGGATGGCCGCCCGCCCGCCGAGTTGTCCTGCCTGGTGCCAGTCTGCTCTCGCATCCGTCAGGAATGACGCCAGCTCACCCTCAAGGAAGGATGACTTTGGGGAAGGCGGATTTCTTCACTCAAGGGTCGAACGGGTTAGGGCTGACCCCCGACTGCTGGACATGAATAAGCCCTTTATTCCAATGACGGCAAAACACAACATCCTGTGCAACTCCCACAAGTTGTGGCGTTCCCGCCGACACTAAAACTCCAGTCGAAACGACTGTTGTCCTTTCCCATCCACTTTTCATGGTTTATCAGTTCACATCTCATTCTATTTCAAAAGATGGCACATCATCTCTTCTACAGAAATTGAAACGCAAAAAGGAGAGGTGCTGTCCGGAAAAACCGAACCTTGCGCCCAGACAGGGGGTAAAAACAAGGGGAAATTATCCAAGATGGGCCCATTGTTAGGGTTGGTTGGTTTACAGTGGGAAAGACATCAAAACCACATGACCAATGGATTGACCCGCTTGGGATTATTGAGGTGGCTGGTAGGAGGGTGCTGTTCTAGTTCTGGATCAGATCTAAAGGTCACATCTAGCTCCTCTTTCAGTCACTGTATGACTCCCGTAGGCACGTTGAGGAATCGCTGGGGAAAAAAGCGAAGCATGTGTCCTTACACCTTGAATGGCCACCTTCTCCCGGCTGGTTCTCAGAGCCCCACCGTTCCAAGCACAGGGGCCCCCGATACAAGCCCAGAGATGAGCAAGAGAAAGAAAATATCTTTGTGAACCGATGATAACCTCCCCCATCTTTGCTCACCCTAGAGGCTTATTTTGAAAATCACAGTGATTTAACTTGTTAGCAGTTTAATTCACTTTTTAAAAAATTCACTTTTAAAAGATTAACCAGACTAATTATTCGTCATCTTTGTCAGCCTCAATAAGGAGCTTTTGTTACGAAGATTAATGTGTTTTAATTGTAGCTTCTCTAAGGGCAATAACTCGATCTCACAGTATTTGCTGAATCTGTGGAACTCTTGGAAATGCTTTGACAACCGAGCCGTTCTTGGGAGATGAAAGTAAAGGAATATATGTAACTAACAAAAAGTGTTTCATAGCACATCATTAATATGGATTTTTCCCTGTCTGACAGAACTGGCTCCACTTCTGGCCATGAAGCTGCTCGCTGTACTGTCAATTCTCCAGGGCAGAACAGCAAGAGGGAGAGACCATCCAGGTGACTGGACTCTCTCCATCTGATGTCCTCAAACATATGCCAGTCACAGCAAGTATGGACGGTCACAAGGAAAAGAAACTAACCAGGGTCCATAAATAATCATTCAATAAAGAGACTGGATCCTGTGTTGTCTATTCTATTTTCTACATGATACTGCATCCTTTTTTGTTTATTTGTTTGTGTCTTTGAGGCAGGGTCTCACTATATAGTTCAGGCAGGGTTTGAACTCGCTATGCAGCCCAGGCTGGTCTCAAACTCATGGTGATCTTCCTGCCTCAGCCTCTCTTTGCTGAGATTACAGATACGTGCCACCGTGTCTGGCTTCCAAAATGCTGTTTTAAAATGAGTGTTTTGCAGGGTATAGTGGCACATGCCTGTAATCCTAGCAATAAAGAGGCTGAAGCAGGAGGAGCACCATGAGTTCAAGGCCAGTCTGGGCAACATAGTGAGTTCGAGGGCAGCGTGAGCTGCACAGTGAGACCCGGCCTCAAAAAAAAGAAAAAAGAATTAAAATGAATGTTTTTAGTGCGACCTCTCAGTGCTGTATATTAACCAATGCCCATGCTTTAATATACTGTCCTTGGAGTTGGGGATTTAGCTCAGTGATAAAGCACTTGCCTAGTGAGTGCAAGGCCCTGAGTTCAATCCCCAGCACTGCCCCTAAAAAAAAAAAAAATCTATCTATCTATCTATCTATCTATCTATCTATCTATCTATCTCCTGTCTTTGGGGTTTGGGCACCATGACTGAAAAACTTCGCTAACTTTTAAGCCGGAGGTTTGAGGCCCTGTTTTCTCTTCACTAGGGCAAGACACTGACTGTGATAAACAGTTTCCACCATCAAACGTTAGTATATGTGCTGTGGAAGTGAGCACTCTACCATCAAACATTAGAATGTAAACTCTTCCCTGGACATAACACACATTTACATAGTGAAGACTCAGGGAAACACTATGCTTCGAACAAATTGTGTGTTAAAACCTGATTCCTGGGCTGGGGATTTAGCTCAGTGGTTAGAGTACTTGCCTAGCAAGCACAAGGGCCTGAGTGAGGTCTCTGGCACCAAAAAAAAAAGTGAAACCTGATTCCTCAACTTTTTTTTGTTTAAAACGAAGAACTCTTCTTTTTATTAATTATCATTAAGAACCTATAGTAGCCAGGTATGGTGGCACATGCCTCTAATCCCACAAGAATCGCAAATCCAAGCTTGGGCAATTGAGTGAGACCCAATCTTGAAAGAAAAAATAAAAAGAGCTGGCGGTGCGTATTAGTGAGAAGGCCCTGGGTTCAATCCTCAGTACTGAAAGAAAGAAAGAAAGAAAGAAAGAAAGGAAAAGCATGAGTGAGAGAAAGAAGAGAAAAAGAGCCTATGGGAGCACATTTAGTCTCATTAAATAATAATCATGGCTAAGTATATCCCAGTCATTTCACATGGATTAACTGTGTTATACTAATCCTATGAGGCAGGCATTTTAAAAACAACCTCATGAGGTATGTATTTTTATTAAACGATTTTCTCCAAATCACAAACTACTGTACAAAGTGTCAGAGCCAGGATCCGAAAGGAAGTTGTCATCCCCAGCACCCCAAAATAAACAAACAAAAGGAGGCTGTCTCTGCCCAGACCTTTTGTTCTCTCAGCATCCACAGAAGCACTGACTCAGCAAGCCTCACTCAAACATATGGCACACGGTATACTTTTTCCTAATTCAAATCTACGACAAGGGGGCTGGGGATTTGGCTCAGTGGGTAGAGTGCCTGCCTAGCGAGTACAAGGCCCTGAGTTCAATTCCCAGCACACACACACACAAAACAAAACAAAACAAAAGTACGCTTCAAATCTACGACAAATATGCAGCACCAAGTGCTATGTGAGTACCTTGACTTAACCAAGGGAGAAAAACCTAGTAAAACCACTTATCTGAACAGACACATTCAAAGCAATTAAATGTTTGTATACGATCCAAACAATGACATTTTAAAGCTGAGAGGATCTGGCACGGCTCCCTGGGACTTCCCAGCCTCCAAAACTGAAGCTAAAATAAACCTCCGTTCTTTACAGATTACCCCATCTCAGGGATCCTCTTACAGCCACAGAAGACAGGTACAGCGGTAACAACCTCTTTCCACCACATATCTCTTCCCAGGTAGCAATCAGTTAGATGCTCCTTCAGTTTATATGCATCAGGATTGGACAGATAAGAATTCTTACTGAGAAACAACCAGGTCATCAGCCCTCTGACAGGAAGGATGTTTTACTCGGTGATGCAAAAGGCGTGAGAATTGTCCGTTCTCTCTGTTCCTTTTCCTTTCCTCTCTTGTCAGTTTTAGGTACGGCAGTGATTTGTGGGATGACAAACTTTGGACTCATTCATTTAACAAGAGATAATCCAGCCTAGAAGAACTAGGAGAAAAAGCAGTGGCCCCAAACATACAGAAAGCCCCAAGAAGCTTTCAAATTCTACTGGTCAAATTTTTCTTTTCATCCCCTCTCCCCCATAGAGTGGCTTTTTTTTTTTTTTAAAGCATACTTTACCAACTTGTTACATTAACAAACTTGCACTGGTTTCTTTATCCTTGTCATCTAAAGACTACCATGTCGATGGATGGTGAACTTTTCCTTCATGCCAGGCCTGCCGCTCTGTCTAATGTCACAAGTGTCTGCTTGCATTAACTCCTGCAGACTGGAGAAGGTTCCGCATGGGGCCTCCCCAGCAAGTTGATTTGACAGAATGAGTCCCCGTGCTAGCTCATGGCACTTATCAGTTAGTCAGCTTCCTTGGGGACGAGAACTTAGAGTGCACCATATTCAGTTTCCAAATCAACTGCTGTCCCCTCAGGAAGCCGTGTGTTGCATTATTTAAAAGATGCCTCCAACCACAGCACTGTATTTAAACATTCATCCACATTAAAAAAAAAAAAAAAGTAAGTAGACGGGGTGGAAGGGACAACAATGTCCCAAACCCTCCACTGTGTTAGGGCTTCCCGGCAGCCTGCACGGCTCCCTCACTCAACAGTCCGGTAACTTTTCTTGGTAAGTGTGAACCTTACATTTATTCGCAAAGGGCTGCTTCTGCATCACTCTAGACATGCGTGAAACATTTCCCTGAACTGGCAGATGCTGAGGTTGAGCTCTCTGTATTCCCTGACTCCTTTTCCACTGAATTTCTCCTGCAAAGTTAAAGCCCCAAATTCCACTGTGAGAAATGACAATAATTTTGATTTACCTGTTACCTTCCACTTCTTTGAGTTGAAAAAGAAATTTAAAAAAGAAAAAAAAAACAAAAAGAAATGAAAGCATCTGTTCTTCAGGGCAAATGAACAGATCTGAAACGTGAATAAGTAGCTTTAGACATTTACAATTTAAAAAAAATAAAATAAAGTACGTGTCCATTTTATCTTTCCAAAAGAGAAATTGGCCAGATTGCTGCAGAAAAAGAATGATCCTTTTTAAAGCTCCTCGTTGATATAAATATGAAAATGGATTAAATTCTGTTTCCAATTTCCAAACATGTGTACTTCAATGAATATTAAATGGCAGGCCCCTATCACCATCATGACTTATTTACTCACCAGAGTTTTTATCAAAAAGGGCCTGGAGTTGCCCGTGGACCGTGAAAGTCTCCTGTAATTGAGTTCAGAGTGGTAAATCCACTAAACAGGCTACGGCCCCAGAGACATCCCTGAAACCTACCTGTCAGCTGGCGTTAGATCACAGCTCAGACAAGGCATGGCTGCCCGCTCCTGCTAAACAGTGGTGCGGCCTGAAACAGAAAAAAAAAGAGAGAAGTTGTTCCCCAGGGGAGAAGGAAGGGCTGGGGGCAAATCATGGGGGTTGGGAGGCCAGGTGAAGACCTCTCCTCTAACAGCTGCCCCGTGTCAGCTGGAATCATGATCTGAAAGGCAGCATGGGAGGGGACCGGGCTGGGGCTTCTGCTGGGAAGTGTCAGTTCTTTATTTCGGCATCCGTTCTGTAGGAGTGTAATGGAGTGGACAAGCAGCTTTTCATCACAGTTGAAACAAGGAAATCAAAGCCCAGAATTTCATCGAAGATAAAAATACAACAACCCTAAGACTGGTGCAGATAAGTCCATATTTGGAAATGGAGGGAAGTTTCTGACTAAGACAGGCTGGGTTCATTTTAAGCCAAAGAACCATCATGCATTCAATAAACACTCATTAATTGTTTACTAGTGCTGATGGCTGTATCATCTGCTGAGTATATAAAGATAAACAAGACAAAAAAAGATAAACAAGACATAGTTGTCTTGGAGGAATTTCAAATGTACTTGGGAAAACATATAGATGAGTCAATTTGACAATAACGGTGTCAATGATTGTGGAAACAAAAACATGCAATTAAAACAAGTTAGAAAGGTTTCATGGAGGAACTGACATTTGAGCTCAGTTTTCAAGGTGATTGAGATTTAGCCAGGCAAAGGAGCAGGGTGAGCCTGGGAATGGGGATGATGGGGATGGTGGTAGCAATGAGAAACTGTTTTTTGAGACAGGGTCTCACTGTATAGTTCAGGCTGATCTTCAACTCACTATGTAGCCCAGACTGGCCTCAAACTCACAGTGGTCCTTCTGCTTCAGTCTCCCGAGTGCTGGGATTGCAGGCATGTGCCACCATGCCTGGCTAAGAAACTCTTGCTCTGTGAGTGAGACGCACTATCAAAAGGAAGTATGGAGGATGGTACCCTTGCAGGGCTCCCAAAGGCTTGGCATGGCAGCAGTACAATATCATCCAAACCCAACCCACATTCAAATAATCAATTAGCTCAGATTATGTCAAAGACATCTTTTTTTGCAGGTTTTTTTCAAAATCCATATATCATGTTTAGTCTTGTCAGTCTCTTATTCTAAAGCAGTCCATCCTTGTCAGGCATGGTGGCACATGCCTGTAATCCCAGCACTCAGAAGGCTGAGACAGGAGGATTACCGCAAACTGGAGGCCAGCATGGGCTATATAGTGAGCTCAAGGCCAGCCTGAACTACATTCCCAGACCCTGTTTCAAAAAAACAAAACAAAGCAAGCAGTCTGGGCTTGCCACTGATTTTTAGGAAGAGCCAGATAATTTATTTTGGGTCTGTCTCACTGTTTCCTCCTAGAGTTAGTTGGCATGTTCCTCTATTCTCTTCCCCGTAGTCCCTGTAAACTGGTAGCTGTAGCCAGATCTCTGGTTAGATTCAAGACCAATATTTTTGGACGCCAATAGTTCCTAGAGTGGTGTTACTAGAAGGTGTATAATATCTAGTTGTTTCACTACTGATGATGTTAAACTTGACAATGGGTTTGTCAATCCATAAAGTTCCCCACTAACCTTTTACCAGATGATGTTACCAGCCATTAATAATTATTACCTTGGTCCGTTATTTCATTTGGAGCAGCAGTGATTACTTCAAAAGTTCCTTTACTCCTTCTGTACTCACTAGCTGGGATTCTGCAGCTCCAGAAGTTGGCTGATAGGGAATAGTAGAGTTGCCAGGTGCTGAGGGCAAAGGGAGGGTTTTGTTTTCTTGGCCTCCTTTCACTTTAAAAATGATTAATCTCCCCTCCCAAAGTGATCAAAGCCAAGTTCTCCAAAGAGGTGGGTCAGGCCTCTTGTCCCAAAGGTCTCGTCTCGGGCTCTCTCCAACCCAAGTGACCCTTTGGGCTCAGATAATGTTGAAGTTGGCAAGTATGCTAGGGGAGGAGTCTGAAGTAAAGGGGCTCCAGCAGCAGGGACCCCAGAAGAGGTCCTCCCAGGACATGGGAAACTCAAGCCTGCGAGGGGACTGAGTGTGACCTCCAGAGCCTGGACCTGCTGGGTTGGGAAGAGCTATCTTTGGTCTTCCTCAAGCCCCTCCCTTATTCAGACTATTTGGGTCTAGTGTTCCTGCTCTTCTTCAGGGAGGCAGCAGCCATTCAGTCCGTGCCTCAGGGACCAAATATTGATGTCTCTGCCCCTTTACTTTCTAGTGCCGCCCTCTGTGTCCTAGGTTGCTTACCGCCTGTATTAGTCCTTTCTTGTCCCCTGGATAAAACACCTGACACCCTCAATTTAAAGAAGAAAAAGTGCCAGGCATGGTGGTGTACGCCTTTAATCCCAGCATTTAGGAGGCTGGGGCAGGAGGATCACTGTGAGTTTGAGGCCAGCCTGGGCTACACAGAGTTCAAGGCTGGCCTGAACTGCATAGCCTGAGCCTCTCTCAACAAACAAAACAAAACTAAACAGGAAAAAAGGTTTATTTGGGCTTATGGTTTTCAGAGGAGTCAGTTCATGGTTGGTTGGCTCCAAGGCAGAAACAACCTGGCAGAAGGGCCTAGCAGAGGAAACCTACTCACCCCATGGAAGCCAGGAAGCAGCGAGAGAAGGGAGGAGCCCAGGACAAGAATACACTCTTGCAGTTGACATCTCCAGTGACCCACCTCCGAATAGCATATTCAGCTATAAACTTTTTTTTGTGTGTGCTGGGGATTGAACTCAGGGCCTTGTGCTTGCTAGGCAGGTGCTCTACCACTGAGCTAAATCCCCAACCCCTCAGCTATAGACTTATCAGTGGTTCAATCCACTGGTGAGTAGAGCACCCCATGATCTAATCACCCTCTACAGGCCTCACCTCTGAACACACGAGAGTTCTGGGGGACGTTTTTGATCTAAATCATAACACCAGCCATTGGCATGCTGCTTTGAGGAACAAGAACAGAACTGACCTTCTGCCCAGGGTCCCTCCTAGAGTCCCTTCCCAGATCTGAAGTCTGCTGAAAAATCCCCCGTGACAAGCTGTCCTCAGTTCCCAGCTTATTGCTCACCTGGGGGAGTCCAGGTCTAGAGAGGGCACTGCACTATGTCCCCACCCTGATCAGACAGATGCTCCTTCTCCTTCAAGTTGGGCCTACGTGGACAAGGCAGCACCAAAACTCACTTCTAAGAGGGAGATGTTTTCTTTTGTTTTTGTTTTTTTGTTTTGGTTTTGGTTGTTTGAGACAGAGTCTCAATGTGTAGTTCAGGCTGGCCTTGAACTCACTATGTAGCCCAGGCTGGCCTTGAACTCATGGCGACCCTCCTGCTTCAGCCTTCCAAATGCTGGGATTACAGGCATATGCCACCACACCTGGCTGGGAGATGTATTTAAATTCAGTACGAAATGACTTTTAATACCTCCTAAAACACTTTCAAAATATTTATATGGGCATAGGTGCATGTATACATTCCTCAAAACAGGCACCTGCCTTTAGATGGTCACAAGCCACAGAAGGAAATCTGTGACAATTTCTGGATTATTTCTTTGTATACCTACCAATAAACATTTGGTCTGGAATGACTTTTGGCTGTTTCTAAAAATCAAATCTATCCTGAAAGTAAGGTGATTTGCCCTCCCCAGGGTGGGAAGGGAGGGGCAGTCAAAGACTATGCTGCTCTGTAGGGTGAAGAAAGCTTGTCTGGCCTGCGTGTCCCAGGTTTGGACACTAGATGGCAGGCTTACCTTCTAGATGAAGGTGGATGGCGTCTTCTGCAGTAGATGGAAGCAGCAGACCCTGGCAGTCTGGCCTGGGCTTTTATTTTTATGTTTATTTGTTTTTGTTTTTGTTTTTTGAGACAGGGTTTCACTCTGTAGTTCAGGCTGGCCTTGAAGTCATTATGTAGCCCAGGATGGCCTCGAACTCTCAGCAATCTTCCTGCCTCAGCCTCCCGAGTGCTGGGATTACAGGTGTGTGCTACCACTCCTGGCATGGCCTGGGCTTTTAGAGCACCACACTCCCAAGGCTGGGGATTTAGGTCAGCGGTTAGTGTGCTTGCCTTAACACAAGGCCCTGAGTTCGATCCCCAGTACCCCCCCGCAAAGTAAATAAATAGAGCACCACACTCCTGAGCAGGTCCCAAGGGGAATCCAAGGTGTGGCTGAAACTTGGGGAGAGCCCCCCAGAGACTTGGTGAGAGGCTCCCCAGAGGTGTCTGGCTTGGGGGCGCTTGCTGGTCGTTCGCAGCTCCAGTGAGATTGAGGCGAGAGCTGCAGCAGCCTGAACCGCAGGGCTTGAGGTTAAGGTGACCCCTGGGCTGCCGGCCATGCCCACCTCCCACCTGGAGGCCCCCAGTGCGGGCCTTAGAAACGTCTTCCACTTTCCTTGGGCTGGCTCAAGCTGCAAGATCTTTGAGGACGTCCCAAGCTGGGAGGTTACACTTCATGCACACTCCTGTCAATCAGGGGGTCCCGTGTGAGGACGAGGGTTGCTGAGAGCCAGAAAGGAAATGCACAAGCCTGGGCTGACTGCGGGCAAGGTCTGCAATTCTGTTAATGGTCACACTGCAGAGTGCTGCTACTTTCTTCTTTTGTGCGCTCCTGCCCTCGTTGCATCCCACCCGGCGTTTAGACAACAGTGTATGCGAGTTCTCCTCGGGAACCCTTTGCCATTTTGCTTCTGGTTCCTACTGCCTGGCACACGTGAGGGTTCAGTCGGTGTTTGCTAAATGAGTTAGTGATCAACTGAATTAATGTTGAGAACAAAAATTTATTTCATTTAATCTCCTAATTCTAGGAAGGGTTCTACTAAATAGAATTTTTTTAAATTTTTTTATTTTTTAGGATGCTTGCTTTCATCTTTAGCCTTCTTTCCCACCCAATGGAGATTCTACCCCAAGATCTCACTCTGAGGGTGCTGAACCCTTCTTGCACTCAGGCAGAGACCTGCATATTGCAATAGGAGATGGATGTCTTTTGATCTGACTTCAATAATTTATAGGTCAATAGTGGGAATGAGAAGCTGGACGTGGTGGCTCATGCCTGTAGTCCCAACATTCTGAGAGGCTGAGGCTGGAGGATCACACATTCAAGCCCAGCCTGGGCAATTTAACAAGGGGAAATAAATGCCTGTTGCTTAAGCCATCCATTCTCTGGCATTTTGTTATGGCAGTCCTAGCAGACTAAAGTAAATATGGTATGTGGTATGATAGGATCACTGTATAATAGGTGTGATGTATTACGGAGTGTTTTGTCCTTTTGTCAGTATGTCCCACACATAATGAAGTGGTAGTAATGAAGATTTCCATCCCCACTGCTGGCCCCTGTGGTTGCCAGGTAGCCAGGAGGAGCAGGAGAAAGAAAAGCCTCAGAGAGAAGAGCTATTTACAGCTTAATCCACAGGCTGCCCTTCCAAGTCCCCACTTTATTTTGTTTCTGTTTTTTGAGACAGGGTCTCACTGTGTAGCTCAGGCAGGCCTTGAACTCAGCACCTTCCAGGTCCCTTTTACCTTTTTTTGCAGGGTGGGGGTGAGGTATGGGGATTGAACTCAGGGCCTTGCACTTGTTAGGCAAGTGCTCTACTACTGAGCTAAATCCCCAACCCTCCAGGACCCTTTTAGGGAAACAGACTTCAATGTGATGAAGAATAGGTTGATACAACTCCTAGGAGTTGGGGTTGCCAAGCACTACAAAGCCAAGTTCTCCAAAGAGGTGGGTAGGGCCTCTCATCCCAAAGGTCAAGACATCAAGATAAATCAGGTTTGTCAGAGAGAAAACAGCAAAAGAGGCTGCTTGTTGGAGATTAGAGTAGACCAGGGAGGGCTGTGAAGGCTCTAGAGTAGGGATTGTGGGCATGAGACGGAAGGAAGAAAGGCATGGGCTGGCTGAAGAGGCCACAGAGAAGCTGAAATTTTTCACCTCAGGGCCAGACTATGGAGGGAGAGGCTGTAACCAACAGGTTCTGTCTCTCTTTCCTGGCTCACATTAAGTCATAGGGAGTAGTCTTTGAGAACGGATCGACCGAAAGTAACGCGCTCTTTATAAGGTGGACATTCTGGATCACACTGGGGTGGAGGAACCAAGGCGAAGTAAGGAAACTAGAGCAGACTCAGCCCTCTTGGGCATTTCTGTGGCACAGACAGGCCTTCTCTTCCTGCACTTACACTGCTACAGATCTGTTTCCTTCCATAAATGCCACTGTAAGGAGACACGACCAGGGAGAAGAGAGGAGTTCCCCTGCAGGAACACATGTAGAAGCGGGTAGAATGCCTCCCCCAGTGGCACAGAAGGGAACTGAGGAAGAGGGGCTACAATTTAGATTCCTTTGTCCTTGCTCCCGATTTCCAGCTTGGCTCAGACGACAGAACTAAGACTAGACTCTGGTCCTGCTCTCTTGGTGTCTCTTGGTCCTGGCCTCAGAGGATCCCCCTCACCGATACCCCCAAAGTTTCCCCACCATCTCACCACCTTCCTCACCAAGGCAGAGGTGGAGGAGATCCTGGTCTTGAGCATCGGAGCAGGGAGGTTGCCCTCTATTATTGGGTGAGAAAGGAGACCAAACTATCAGAAGTGTGGAGGTCATCATACTAACACCAATATTTTGCTGATGAAGTTGTTGAGACCTAAAATGGGGGAAGGATCTGTCAAAAGTCACACACAACTCATCGAATTTTCTAATAGGTCTTACTAAATATTTCAAAGTCATGTAGGAGCATTTGAAAATATGTTCCCATACAGTAATAGTTCAAATTTAGCCTATTTTTAAAAAACCAGCCCTTGAAGCACTTTCCCCATAATTACTTTCTAAAACTTTGTGTAGTTCAGAGAATTGAACCCAGTGCCTCTAGCATGCTAGGCAAGTGTCCTACCACTGAACTACATCCCCAGCCCTCTGTAACATTGTCAAATAAAATTCTTTTTTTTTTTTTTTTTTTTGGAGAGGGTGGTTGGTGCTGGGGATTATATCAGGGTCTTGCTAGGCAAGCGCTCTACCACTGAGCTAAATCCCCAACCTCTGTCAAAAAAAAATTCTAACACGAAAGAGATGGAGTCTGTTCCCACGTAACCACTTCTAGGTGAATGTTCAAATCTAGGCCCTGGGGTTTCAAGGGGCATCAAGACAGTAGATGAGGGACAGGCTAATGACAGTAAGGAGGGGTCTGGAGACCAGGTGATAGGTTAGCACAGAGAGAAGCCAGGGAAATTCGACCTGCAGTGGAAAGCACTGAAGATAATTAGGATAACAAGCTTTAGGAGCTGAAGGCTGAAGGTAGGACAGGGCGGATCACAGGTGTATTGCTCTTTGGGACGGTACTGGGACCCAAACCTTCTGAAAGTCACATTCAGGTCAAAAGATAGAAGCACTTTCTGGGCTGGAGTATGAAGAACGGCCTGTTCTTTCCTCCTCATTGCTACTGGGAAAGGGGAGGGAAAATTGGTAAAATACAACTGACAGGTCCACGAGAAAGACTTGGAGTTGGGTTCCATGATTGCAAATGCAGTCGTGCTACCACACACGAGATGTTTCTGAAGTGGTTGATGGTGGGGGCACACTGGCTCAGTGGCAGGAGAGACAGGGCCACTGTTGATGAAGTCACAGTGCTGCAAGAAGGCTGGGGCCACATGCAACCCAGGAGCCAGTCTCAAAGCTCCACTTGAGAAGCATCATTGCCTTGAGAGGGGCGAGTGACATCTTCTTCATATGAGATTGACATGATTCCAGCCACACAGCTGATGAAAGAGGAGTGGTCCTCTCAGTGACTTCCCAACTGGAGATGACCTTCGGGAAAATCACATTAATTCTCAAGTTTTTACACTTGGTATTTTTATTTTATGTTTCTTTTACATTGCTCAGAAGGAACTTAACCAGTATAATATGCTGATGGAAAATGGTATGTATTTGCATCCCAAAGTATAAGCTACAGGTCTAATTTCAGTTTAATGTGATCTGAAATGGGAAACCAGAGTTGCAAATAGCCCTGAATGTGATTAAACCTCAATGGGGGTTGGGGATAATGGAGACATGACAGACCCCCTCACAACAGCTCAGTCCGCACAATAAGCTAATGAAATTATGTGCCCAACGCAGCGTATTTTCTGAAAATGGAAAATGCACTTAACATTTCTGCAGCTGGTATGCCAAGTATTTCCCCCTCTAAGGAGAAAAACATTAAATTCTTAAAAATTATTTGTTATATCTTTCTAACTTACTAGGGGAAAAAAACTCTTTGATTTGCCAGTACTACTTACTAGAGAATATGTTTCTCCTGAGAAAAGTCCGCTTTCCCCCATAAGAGAATTTTGGAAGGAAGGATGGTAAGTTGCCATGATGTTGTGGATGTGGCCAGAGCCACAGGGCTGGGCTTAAAACTAGGAATAGCTGGTTTGGTTTTCTGAGAAACTTGGAATAGAGATTCCTCCCACCACTGAGAGCTCACCAGTGGACTTTATTTTGGTACAATTCTGGCGTATTCTGTCTCTCTGTAGAGGAATGGAAGGGAATCTTTTTGTTGTTGTTGTTCCATAACTCTGTCTTATTGATCTACTTCCTATTACCAAGATTTCTCAAAAGTTCCCTCTTTTTTTTTTTTTTGTGCTGGGGGTCGAACTCAGGGCCTTGGACTTGCTAGGCAAGTGCTCTGCTGCTTGAGCTTAATCCCCAACCCCCACTAGTCCCTCCTGAAACCACTGTGGTTAAAGCTTTGCCTTCACTACTTCACAAAAACTACACTTACCAAGGTCATCAAAGACTTGCATGTGATGAAATTTACTGGTTAGTTTCCATTCTTTACCTTGCTAGACCTATCAACTCTATCGGACACAGTGGATCATGCTTTCCTCCTCTAAATGTTTTCTTTCATGATGTTGCCCTCTCCTGCTCAGACAGACATCTCTGCTAAGACATCTTAGATGGGTCCTAAAGGAGACTTTTAAAATCCACCATCCAAATCTGATCTTTCTACATATCAGTTAATGCTCAGGCTAACAATCTTGTAGTGATCCTTAATTTTCCCTGACACTCTACAGCCAATTCTTGGGGAATTCCCTTCAGATCTGCCTTCAAAATATATCAGAATCTAATCTTTGCTAACCACCTATACTGCTCTTGCCCCCTGGTTCAGATCATCCACAGTCCTTCCCTGGATAATTGCAATAGCCTCCAGACTGCATCTAATTCCACAACCCCTTTCCCTGCTTATTCTCAACCCACCTGCTGGAGTGGGGATGCTACAATTTAAATCAGATCATAGGATCCAGACTTGGGCTCCTTCTCTAGTATCCTCTAGCCTCCCTCCTTTTAAGGGGGCTCGGGCACCTCTAGGTTGGGGGAAGGAAAAAAAAAAGCTGCTAGAATTAGGACCTGCACCAAGGTAGGACCTAAATGGTCAAGGGAGAACATTACACCCTGGGAAATGCCATCAGCAAAGTCCCCAAAACAGCACGTCTCATGATGTGCTGGATCCAGTGGGTGGGTAGAGGGGCTTCAGATTAGGGGGTGCCCTGAAAGAAAGATAGATCAGGGTCAGACGGTGGAGGCGCTTGCATGCCACTTTCAGGACTGGGGCATTTTCCAGTAGGCTTGGGTATAAGGGGAGAGGGAGCAACTCTGAAATTCACTTAGCATAGTTATCTCAGCTGCCCGCCAAGTAGTCTATTTAGTCCAATTCACAGGCAGAGCTTTGTTGAGCATTGAGAAGTCACTTGCTCCGTGTGAATCCAATCACCACGGCAGGCACACCTCAAAGAGGGAACACAGCCGCCTCTGAAAAGCCTGCCCTGCACTCTGGCAGCTCAATTCATGAATATGCTTTTCCAACGTCTGACGCTGCTTCTTAGCAAAGATATTATGGGACAAATCCTTGATTTGACCTTTTGTATCTCTATCCGTCCCACTGTGCTAAAAGCAATTACGTGCATCTTGTGTGTGGCTGTTGGAATAGGGAGTCACTTAGCGACGGGTCCTTTTCACACTCCAACTGTCCCCTTGTTCATTCTCTTTCCTCTCTCACAACGGCCCACACAGCAGGCTTCCGCCGCTGCTTGGCAGAGTCTAAAATGGCATTTCTGGGAAGCGAGCTGGGATGTAAACAGGTGGAAACAGTTCCTGTCATGGCGATTAGCATTCCCCTTGGGCAGGCACAGCTATGGATGAAAGAATGGGGCTACCGGGGCACAGGGAGGAGAAAGCTGACCAGGCGGCAGGAAGCAGAAGAGAGATGAACTCATTGTCAGAGGCGTGGGGAACTTTCCACAAAAACTTCCTAGAGAACAAAGCAATTCCAGTGGGGTCGGGGTGGGTGGTAGTGGTCTCTGCTGGAGACAGATGATGTCAGCTGTTTTCTTTGCCTGTAGTCAATTTGTGTGTGTTCAAGTCTGTATGATTGAATACGTGTGTATGTGTGCGAATGTACAGTTACATCTGTGTGGGGTGCATATGTGTTGTCTATGTGTACATACTTGGATGGATCCCACAGAGAACGTGTGTGTACATGGAGCATACGAGCATAAGTGACCATGTGCACGTCTCTTCTGGAGGTGCTGTATTCCTCTGTGTACATGTGTGTGGATGTGCACCTGTGTGTGTCTGAGGAAAGGGCTGAGTGGAAAAGAACCCCCTTACACTTTTCTTCAGTGGAGCAGTGCGGCCAGCCCGTGGAGGCCACTGCAATCCTGGCCAGAGAGAGGAGCCCTGATCTTGCTAAATAGCCAGAGGATCTGGATCTTCAGAACTTTGCTCAGCTCTCCACTACCTGCAAACCCCAGGCCTCAGTGGGTGCAAAGACCCCAGAGCTAGGGGAGACATTGAGGAAGACAACAGAGGGAGAGAGTTACAGCGCCAGGGGCAAGATCCCGAAGGAATTAGAACGTTCAGAGGATTTTTCTTCTGAGCTTTTGACTATAAATAATAGTCAAAAGGAAAAGTGGGTTGGACTCTTGGGCAGAATATACAGGCAGAGAAAGAAATAGTGAGTCGAGTGCTCCGCGCCCAGCCCTGACTTGTTCCTGACTGAGCTGAGACACACCTGGAGGAGAGGATGGTGAGGTGGGCTACCAGAGCTGGCTGGACCTCTCAGTGGGGAAGAGCGAGGACAGAGCAGCTGGGACCCGGTGAACTCACCTGACGGGGCCACTATCAACTCTGGAAACCAAGGCAGAAAGGAAAGAAGTAGCCCTTCCTACAATGAGAATCATACTTCTGACCCGGAAAACCTTCCAAATGCAGCACATTTTACTGCGATTGGCAGCTTCCTGCCACTCCAACTTCCAATCAGCCGTCTGTGACCTGGTGTGGTCTCACCACCCAGGGCAGCTCGCCTTTGGTCCTCTCAGATGATTCGCGAGGTAGCGAGGGGGTGGTGAAACCCCAGGGTTAGGCCATTTGCTTTTAAAATCATCCAAAAGACTCATTCAGACATGTCTTTTATGATTACTCCTTGATTGCTCATTGTATGGAGATTAATAGAGACAGAAAATAAAATTATCTATGAGCATACAACCTAGAAATAGCTAGCATTCAACATTTTGATGTATATCTTCCCAGGGTTTTTTTTCTTTCTTTTTTGTGTATGTAGCTGTCAGCTCATACATATATGTCTATAAACTATTTTATAATTTATTTTTTCACTTATTAATATGTCGTATCTTTTCATGCCAATAAAAGTCTACACCGTTATTTTATATGGCTGCTAAATATCCTATTGCATGGGCATATTGTGATTTACTTAATCTTCATTTGTTAACTATTTAGATTTTTCTTTTCAGTTTTCCCTTTTTCTTTTAGTCTGGATTTTTAAATTTGAAGGCAGGGGTATAGCTCAGTGGTAGAGAGCTTGCCTACCACGTGTGAGACCCTGGGCTCAGTTCCCAACACCAATCAATCAATCAATAAGAGAGAAAATAATGATAATAAATGAAGTGTGTTTTGTTTTGTTTTGCAGTGCTAGAGATCAACCCCAGGGCTTGATGCGTTCTAGGCAAGTGCTCTGTCACTCAGCTACATGCCCAGTTTGAATTTTGTTTCATTTGTTAAGGAGGCATTTTGTTTCATTTGTATAGTCCATTAAGTGGTGCTGGTGGCAAA